>CAUYRH010178518.1:0-30593 GCA_963574655.1 Perodicticus potto
TATTCTTGTTCCTATAGATTAAAGTTTTGTTTTGTTTTGTTTTTTTTATTGTTGGGGATTCATTGAAGGTACAAGAAACCATGTTACACTGGTTGCATTTGTTGGGTAAAGTCCCTCTTACAATCGTGTTTTGCCCCCAAAGGGTGTGGCACACACCAAGGCCCCAAGACCCCACCCCCCTCGCTCCTTCCCTCTCTCTGCTTTTCCTTTGTTTTTTTAAAGAAAGGAAATACTATGGTCCGGATGAGAGTCTGAAGGGTCCATCAGCGGTGTGTTGGTAAGTTTTTGTTTTGTTTTTTTTGAGACAGAGTCTACTTATTAACCCTCGGTAAAGTGCTGTGGCGTCACAGCTCACAGCAACCTCTAACTCCTTGGGCTTGGGTGATTCTCTTGCCTCAGCCTCCCAAGCAGCTGGGACCACAGGTGCCCACCACAAGGCATGACTATTTTTTTTGTTGTTGCAGTTTGTCTGGGGCTGGGTTTGAACCCACCGCCCTCGGCATATGGGGCTGGCATCCTACCCACTGAGCCACAGGTGCCGCCCTGTATTGGTAAGGTTTTTTTTTTAATTTATAACTTTTTTTTTTTTTGCGATTTTTGGCCGGGGCTGGGTGTGAACCTGCCACCTCCAGCATATGGGGCTGGCACTCCACTCCTTTGAGCCATAGGCACTGCCCGTGTTGGTAAGTTCTTAACAATTGCTTTTCTAGGAAAGAACTGTATGTGAACATGTATGTGCACAGTTTATTATGTATTTTACTGATATGAGCAATGTGTAGCACACAATTTGCAAATAAGAAAATATATAATATACTTCACTGAAAATTCCATGTAGCCAATTCAATCTCATGGAATGCCTTTGTTAATTTTTGCTGAATTCTTGCATTTATCACTAACCTCTGGTTGCATTTTGATCCCAATTTAACAAAATCAGACTACAGATAAATGTTTGGCTACTATTTCGTTCAGCAAAGCAGTGACTCATGTCATTGATGAAGGAGTGTGGTTCCATGTATATTGGTTGATATTTTCATTTACCCTAATAGGTAGAAAAAGAATAAAAGGTATATGAGGTCTGACAATTAAGCTCTCAAAATCATTCTAGAAAAAGTGCTGAGTAACTGGTGGCTGAATACCATTACAGTCACCTGTAGAGAACTCCCTTTGGAAGCTATGCACTGATGCTAGAGCCCACGCCATCCTTCATGGCAATTTTGGAACTCCTTTTCTGGAATGACATCAGAGCTGCCATTGTATGAAGTCTGACAATTAAGTTCACAAACATGCACTTACATTGGCAGCACTGTACAAACAACTTGGTAAGGTTTTATAACCTTGGTATATCAGTGTCTCATGGCTGTGTTTAAGTCAGTGTCTTGCCGAGTGGCATTCATTATTATTGTTGTGTGTTTTTATGTGCCATATGATGGCCATTCTAGAAAAAGAGTTCCAAAATTGCTTTCAAGGGTAGACTAGGCACTGGCATCAGTGCATTGCTTCTAAAGGGGAGTACTTTGAAGGTGATTGTAGTAATAGGAGGTATGTAGCACTTTTTCTAGGATGAGTTCAAAAACGTAATTGTCAGACCTTGTATGTCAGAACTTCACTCCATCATTGACAATCTGAATCTCTTCTTTACTGAATTGGATAATAGTTGTGAAATTCTCGATTTTTTTGGTGCTGTTCACAATGTAATGGCTACAGATGCAACACATTTTTAAATTTAATCTTTTTAAGAAAAATTGTGGAAGATTTTGAAGTGGGTAGAAGGTTGTTGAATATTCTTGATTTAATGGATCACTGAGCCCTCTAGGGTTTATCTCACCTTATAAAGATATGTGCCTTTATCTGTCTTCGTATTTTACAATTATGCAGAGAAGTTAACTTATAGAAAATTGATAGTAATGCAAAACTTTTATATCCAAATTTATGCAAATATTCCTGTCTAGGACTATACAAATGAATTTTGTTAGGGAGAAAATATAAATCTCTATACAGTAAATCCTCACTTGACCCAGTTGTAAGTTCTTACTGGGGTCCTCATTAATTAATAAACTACATACTTGTATTCATTTCACGTCTGTAGGAGAGTCATGATTTTATCATTTTTTGAAAACTATCTTCTAATAGTTAACATTTCTTCATTACTCTCTTAAGTCTAGACAAATCAACAAAACAATACATCAAGCTTTCATTTGCAGCCCTTGCCAATTTCTATGGTGTAAATATTCCCACCCTAACCCTAATCTACAGTGATGAATTTCAAGCTACTAATGAGAGTGACATTGTTCAACATGGAATTTGTAAGAGACACGCAGTGCAGAAGCTCACCATTATGTCATATAACCACCAAAGAGGCAGTAAATATACCTAACTTCAAAAGCTTAGGTAATAATCAAAGATCAGATGACAAGTTGAGATTGGTTTCATCTCTTGGTTTTCTATTCTGTTCCATATGTCTATGTTTCTATTTTTGTGCCAATACCATGCTGTTTTGATTATTGATCTTCAAATTGTTACCTAGCTTAGGCATGGACTCTCAGTTGTAGACATGACTATCCACTTGTCTATAGAACAACTTACTTCATTCCTTGAAACTCTATTTCTTTAACTGGTCTTTCCTTGCTTTCTCTCCCTGGAAATGCTTCCACAGTTCATTTTCTAGAGCTAGAAACCTGAGAATTCTCCTTGCCTCCTTTCTTTGGTCTAGTCTTCACATGAAATTCTAGATTAAGTCTTATTTGTTCTCTTCCGAAGTCTATCTACGTTTCACTGCCACTATTCTAGTTTAAACTGTAGAACTGACATTGACTATTTACTGCCAAGCCCCCTCTAACTGATCTTCCTGCATCTGCTCCTGGATTCCTCCAATCAGCTCTCCATTCCTAATGCAGAGTGATTTTGTTACAAAATAAATCAGATCATATCACTGAACTTAAAACCTTTCAATGATGTCCAATTTTAAGTAGATAAAATCTAGTCTTCATCATGGGGTGCATGATTCGTCATTGCGTGGCTTGGCCTCAACTGAACGGCCGAAGTGCTATTAAAGTATCATTAGAATACACTGGAAAATGCAGCCCATTCATTTCATTTTCACTTCTTACACTATTGGCAATGTAAGCTGGTCTCACTGATCTCACTTAGAAACATCAGGACTTAAAACTTACCTCCCAGGTACAATGCACACTATACTTGTGAAAGCACAGGAAAAGTCCTGACTTCAGAATTACGATACGTTAGCATTATACAATTCATCCATGTAACAAGAACACTTGTACCCCTTCATGTTTTGATACGACAATCATATTCAAAAAGAAATACAAGGAGATGAACACCTCTATCCTTGCTAGAGCAGGCCTATCTCTGTTGGGCATTTTTACTCCAAGAAAGACATTTTACCATGAGATACAAGCCATATCCTCAGTCCTAAGAACAAAAAGACACTTGAAGCCATTTCCTTAATTATTGTCACATTTCACAAACTATGTAACATTCTCAATTTTTTTTGAAATAGAGGCTATTTTGCTGAAAGAAACAAAAACACACTCCCAAACATCTTTATGGAAAACATACTGTGAAAATTTGCAGAGCCTGCATGTACGAAGTAATTTACAAGTTCAGCAGGAAAGGGAAAGTTGCCTGGCATCGTCTCTCAACCTCTCTGTAGGCGGCATTGCATTGTTATTTCTCTCTGCACTTGTGCTCCATTCACTTCTTCACGGGGCTTCATCTACAAAGTTCTCAATTTCTGATCTAATGTAATTTTGCCTTTGAGTAGCATTCGGTTTGCATAGTACTAACCCACAGGATTTTAAGCAGGGCTCCTTGATGTCGATTGCCATTATAATTTCTAAATTATTAATAAAGCTATTCCTAACAGTTTAGCTTTAGCCCTAATCATTACATCAACTCTAACATTTGTCAAATTGTTATCGATCTTATTCAAAGGGTCTCTAATAAGGCACTTTGATAAACAACCATCTACATATTCATTTGTTTCTTGGGAAATTCATTCATTAATCAATTATTTAATGAAAAAAAAGCTTAGGTAATAGTAAAACGTAGTTAAATAACTAGGAAATGTTGAGTTTTAGGTATTTATTACCATATTTATTTTTTGTTAATTTCAGGTTAATGTGAGGGTACAAACCACTAGTTTACAACATTTCTATTTGTTAGGTAGAATCCCACTTATATTATCATATTTTTAATATAACTTATTTAATTATATGCTTATAAATGTAATATTTATTATGCTTAACAATTTCAAAATCCTGAACATTTAACAGTGGGTTTTCATGAGGTCCCTATGTATCAAAAAATACTCCCATAGGAACAAAAGGGTTCTTGGTGTCAGTTTTGTTTTTTTACAGATGCGTTAGATTCTAAGCAGTGAATTTAAATGAAGAAACTACATGAAGATCTATAAACAGAGCTGGATGAAGGTAACTCTTTGATTTTCACTTCCACCTGGCCAGACCCTAGAGTAAGTATCATACCTGCTAACTTGCTGAGGAGGCTTCCAAGGTGACATGGTCAGGTAGGTGGGATGTGTCCCACCTCTGTGCCCTGAGCTAAAAGGACTCACCCTTCCATATCTTAGGGGCTGGGGAGGGGAAAGGAAACAGTCTTTCCCTGACCTATGAGTCGGGAGACCTAGGTTCCAGCACTGCCTTGGGCTGTCTAAGGCTCAGTGTCCCCATGGAGGATGTCTGTCCTGCGCAGGAGCAGGCAGGTAGCATATGTATGATCAACATCGAATCCTCAGATCATGGGCGTAAAGGGCAAGGGGTGAACATGGAGGGTGCATGCCCTGCTGGCAAGCATTCAAATCCAGACATTTGAAAATTACTGAAGGGCCAGGCACAGTAGCTCACACCTGTAATCCTAGCACCCTGGGAGGCCGAGGTGGGTGGATTGCCTGAGCTCACAGGTTCAAGACCGGCCTGAGCGAGAGTGGACCCCGTCTCTAAAAATAGCTGGGTGTTTTGGCAGGCGCCTGTAGTCCCAGCTACTCAGGAGGCTGAGGCAAGAGATTTGTTTGAGCCCAGAGTTTGAGGTTGCTGTGAGCTATGACATCGTAGCACTCTACTGAGGGCAACAAAATAAGACTCTGTCTCAAAAAAAAAAAAAAAAAAATTACTGGAAGCTGCTGCCCAGTAAGACTGGGCCAGCAGCTTGTCAGTTTGAGACCCTTCACCTGGAGCCTGGTTCTCAACCTTCCTAATGCCTCCTAATGCCGCAACCCTTTAACATAGCTCCTCATGTTGTGATGATCCCCAACCACAAAATTATTTTCGTTGCTACTTCATAACTGTAATTTTGCTACTGTTATGAATTGTAACGTAAATATCTTAATGCAGGATGTATTTTCATTGTTACAAAGGGGTGGCAACCCACAGGTTGAGAACTGCTAGGTCCTAGAGGGTTATGGGGGCCCCAGTCTGAGTTGATACACCCTCTGCTTATGCACCACGTGTGAGCCTCCCCTTTTCCTGAATTCCTGTTCTTCCCTTCCACACCCACAACCAGGCTGAGGGTGGGCCCAGGAAATGTTTGCTACATTAAATGGGAATGTAGAGCTGCCACGAAATATGTTATCCTTGGGAGACTCTTCACTGTTGGGAGTTTGCAAGTTCAGACCATTTTCAAAGAGAAAAAAGTCTTTGTGTTGAATGTTCAGTTCTGGAGTCCAGAAGGTTCAAATCAATGCCCTCCAAACAGATTTCTGTATCTGTGGGAAGCCCCCCAAAACAAGTTGTCTTCACTTTTGGAGTCATAGGGTAAGAAAAATATGTGTCTTTAAGCCCTAGAGAAGCCTGGATGGCCAGTGGTCCCAACCTGAACAGGGAGGGGGATAGCAGGAGGTATAAGCCCACCGTCCCATGAGTCACTTTCTAAGAGCTCTCACAACCAATTTGCAAGTAAAGTTCATGTAGCTTACAAGCCTGACAGACAAAGTAAGCAATTTTCCTCTTACAAAGAGTGACTAATCACCTGTCAGAAGAATTCTGAGGACTATTATAATGACATTTTTTAATATATGTGCATGAAGAGGCAAAATGTATGTGCGTGTGTTTATATCTATATACAAACATAGACAAGTAATACTCAAATCACATTTGACTTCTGCAATTACACGAGGTGCTTAATATGACTTGTGTTCCTCTTTTGTTATTGGTATATATCAAGTATTATAATTTTAATACAGTTTTTCTTTTCTTAAAATGTATATACATTTTTTGGCACCTTCTGTATATATACATATATGTATCTTTTTGCTTCTTTACCAAAGATCCTTCTGTAATCTCAAACCTCACATGCCACTCTGAATTTGGACATTCAAGCACACAAAGGATTGCCAGGCAAAATACAGGACACCCATTTACATTTGATTTTCAGATAAACAGTGAATACTTTTTAGCATAAAAAGTACTTATGCTAAATATTATACTAAAGTATTTTTAGCATAATGTCCCATGCCATATTTGGGAATCCTTATATTTAAAAAGTATTTAAATATACTGTAACTGTATAGTATTTAAATACAATGTAACTGTAAATTGGTAGTAGAAATCTGTCTTTGTGGTTCATGTATACTTTGACCAGAGTATATTTAACTATATAATTTCAAGTACTTTGATTTAGAAAGATGGTATAATAAATAAAAACTTTTTATTTAAAAAAAAAGTACTCACTTTTTGTCTAAATTCCAATTTATCTGGGCATACTATGTTTTTATTGGCTGAATCTGGGAACCCTGTGTACATACAAACACACATTTGTGCATGTATCTCTGCACACCCCCCCCCATACATAGACACAAATGTGCTCACACAGACACATGCGACTGGGGTGTCAGTGCCCATAGTCACGTGTGTACACACACACGTGTACACACACCCCCACTGCATCCTTCTCTTTCACTGAGCACAGTTGTGTCCCCAAGGTGTTCTCTGGGTTGAGTTTACAGCCCCAGGGGTTTGCCATTCCCTCCCGAAGCGGGGTTCCTCCCAGGCTTGTTTAGGAACCGGCAGTTGCTGGGCGCTCATTACTCTTCCCTGAGGTTCCCATGCATTTAACAGCTCTGGGCCTGGTTTTGGAGCAGGGGGGAGGGGGCCCGGCCAGGCGGGCGTAGGCCTCCCTTCCCTCATGGCGTCTCTGTTACCTTCAGGCCTGTGGGCTTTCTCAGGAGCAGGCCTCTTCCCTCTGGCTCCCAAGCCGCTCATATCCTGCTTTACAGACCCAGGGCAGTGCCTACGGGGCCTGCAGGCTGGAGGTTCTGAGATTTTTATTGGCATCTCCATCAAGATGAGGGCCATGGGGGTCCTTCAGGCCTTCCGGAGCCGCTTTATTGGAGCCAGCTTTCCAGACACAGCAGCGAGCAGCGATTTCCAGGGGAATCTGGTTTCTCTGCTGGGCTTGCACCCCGCTTCCTCTGTGTTTAGCTTGGCAGTACCTTGGCCTGGCCTGTTTTGATCCTCACCTAGCGTTTGGGCTTTTGTGGCCTGTTGTTGGATGAGGTGACAAAGGGACACAAACAGAGCTTTGTGTCAGGCGGGACACAGGTGGACTGGAAAGAGTTCAGGCCCCTCCAGTGCTCAGGGGAAAAGCTCTGGAGTTGGAAGACGTTAAAACACAAATGAAAACCACTCAAATCGTCTACACGTCGGGAACCCAAGCTCACGTGTGAGAAGACTGAATGGCTGGGTCTCCATTACTGCCAAGTCCTTTGGGATCTGGAATAGGAAAGAGGCAGGCAGGATTAATATTCTGCAACAAGATTTAAATTTTAAAACCCCAGTGGGGTTAGCTCTCAGTCAGCTCTGAGCAACAGATAGCCAGGGTGTCCTTTGTGTTTGAGGCTGGGTAGGAAATGCTTGGGGAGAGAGGGTCTGGCCTGGGGGAGTCGCCTCCTATCCGCAGACTGACACCTGCGGCTCTTTCTCCATCTCACTGGCCACCAGGCCAAAGGAATAACCAGCTTGTTTTTAATGAAAGATTCAAGGTTAGTGTCTCAGCTGAATTGTGTTCCCTCCCAAATTCATGTGCTGAAGTCTTAATGACCAGGAACCTCAGAATGTGACTGTATTCAGAAACAGGGTCTTTAAAGAGGTGATTTAGTTGGAAGGAGGTCATATTGGTGGATCCTTGTCCAATAGGACTAGTGTCCCTGAAAGAGGAAATCTGGACACAAAGCTCCACTGAGGAAGATCTCCTGGGCTCACAAGATGTAACCATTTGCCTGAAGACCCACCTCCTGCCTCCTTCTTTCTGTATTACTTTTCCCCCTTAAATATTGAAGTTCTCAAATTCTCCTTTGGGGGAAAAAAACAGTCACAGATCCCTCTGTGGTTTGCCTTTTTCCTGGGCACATCCTCAAACTTTGGCTTAGTAAACCCTCACTGATTGAGAGCTTTACCTCGATCCCTTTTTTGGTTGGTTGCTCACTATTAGTCTGGGTTCCCACAACCCCCTCCTCAGTTTGAACAATTTGCTAGAAAAGCCCATAGAACTCAGGAAAACCTTTTACTTAAGTTTGCCCATTTCTTACAAAAGACATTAGATTGCAGATGAACAGCCGGATGGGAGAGATGTACAGGGAGTTATATGGGGGCAGGGGCATGGTGCTTCCACCCTCCAAGAAACTCCACGTGTCCAGCTGTCCAGAAGCCCACCAGAACCCTGTCCTTTTTTATGGAGGCTTCGTTATGTAGGCATGGTTTATCAAGTCATTGGCCTGGAGGTTAAGGGGATAGGTTGAAAGTCTTAACCCTCTAATCATGCCTGCTCTGGGCTGCCAGCCACCCGTCATCTCACCAGCACACAAAGGGCATTCTTATCACTCCAGAGATCCCAAGGGCTTTAGGAGCTGCCTGCCAGGAAGCAGAGGCAGGAACCAAATATATATGTCTTGTTACAGCACAATGTCATGCACACTTAACCCTGAGATCTGTTGGCAAGTTATTTCTCCAGCACTTACCCTGTGTTCTCCCCCTTGGAAGGGAGTCCTCTCTCATGCTGGAGGACTTTCTCATTTCTGGACCAAACCCCTCCATTCCTTACCAGCTCAGAGTGACACCCAGTAACTTCCTCGAGGCTATGACATTGTCCCAGGACCTGCCCCTTCACAGGGTAAATCTTTTCCCCTCCTTCCTTTCCCTTTCTTCTTTTCTCCCTCCCCCTTCACTGCTTTCTTCCTTCTTTCCTTCTTTACTGTATAGTAGGCACTGAGTAACTGCTTTGTGCCACATAAATTCCAAGGGATACTAAGATGAGTAATTCAACATGTCTAGCCTTGAAGAGTTTGCAGTTTGATGGCAATAGTTAACTTTGTCTCACTTCCTGAGCAAACACTGACCCTCCCAGCCCAAAGTGTACAAAGTGTAGAGCTCCTGGTCAATTCAATAGGCAATAGTAGCCAGGCATGGTGGCTCATGCCTATAATCCTAGCATTCTGGGAGGCTGAGGCAGGTGGATTGCTTGAGCTCTAGAGTTCGAGACAAGCTTGAACAAGAGTGAGACCCCCTGTCTCTACCAAAAATAGAAAAACTGAGACAAGCAGATCAATTGAGCCCAAGAGTTGGAGTTTGCTATGAGCTATGATGATCCCATGGCACTCTAGGCTGGGAAAAGCTTGTGACTCTGTCTCAAAAAAAAAAAAAAAAAAAAAAAGCAATAGACACGTTGGGCAAGGAGGTGGTACTTGAAAGATGTGCTGACTTTGTTTCCTTCCGTCAAAGCTCTGTGAGATGTTACAGAGGCCTCTCAGAAGATGCCTTGCCTTGGAATTGATCCTTCCCCACAGCAAGCCCATGAGGGCTCCCTTATGTTGGCTCCTGCCACTGCCCTGCCCCTTACTCTCTTTCAGGAATAACCTCCAAAATCAATTTGCTGCACCCAAGTCCTTGCTTCAGGCTGTGCTTTGGGAGAATCCACATTAAGATCCAGAGCTGGCCCAGTTCTGATTGTACCTGCTATTCTGCTTTGGGTTCCAGGGCGGAGGGAAGAAGTAGCGATCCCAACTGCGGCCATATGGCTAAACTATGGCATTTAGTCTGGCAATTTCAGAAATGATACCTCTTTTAAAAAAATCTCCATCTGCCGGGTTCTTGGAGCTACTTTTGTATTGTTTCTGAACACAAAGAAAGAGAAGAGTTATGACTAGTTAGGATTTCCTGAACCTATGTATTTATACATATATATATATATATGACTATCCTATTCCTCTATTATTTTTAATCAGTTTTACTGAGGTATACGTTATATACCATAAGTCAGGGTTTTTCAGCTTTTTCTATCTCATGGCACACTGGAACCTATAGTTAAACTTCCACGGCACACTTCAATTATGTTGATCAAAAAAAAAAAAAAGAGTAAAAGAAGAATATACTTACTTTGTTTTGAATGAACTTTTCTTTTTTTTGAGACAGAGCCTCAAGCTGTCACCCTGGATAGAGTGCCGTGGCATCACAGCTCGTAGCAACCTCCAATTCCTGGGCTCAAGCAAGTCTCCTGCCTCTGTGTCCCAAGTAGCTGGGACTACAGGCCCCCGCCACAACGCCCGGCCATTTTTTGGTTGCAGCCATCATTGTTGTTTGGCGGGCCTGGGCTGGATTCGAACCTGCCAGCTCAGGTGTATGTGGCTGGCGCCTTAGCCTGTTGAGCCACAGGCGCCGAGCCATTGAATGAACTTCTTTCAAAAATAATTTAATTAATGATATTTACAATTTTTCATGGCACACCTAAGATCTTCTCACGGCACATCAGTGTGCCACAGCACACCAGTCGAAAATCACTGCAATAAGTGGACCCTTTAATAGGTTTTGACAATTTATATGCCCAAGGGCCCACTATCTTGATCAAAATAACATTTCCAGGGTCCCAGAAACTACTCCTTGCCCTTTTCTGATCAAACACCCACGGCCACTCTAACCAGGTAACTTCTAATCTGATCTCAATCAATATAAAATGGTTTTGCCTGTAGCACAACTTCACACACGTGGAGACAGACACGTGTACACACAACGTTCTTTTCTGTGCCTGGCTTCTTTCACGTTTAGTTCTGGTTCTTTTTATTCCTGACTCATATTTCATTGTATAAATCTTTTTGAAGTTATATGTTCTCATTTCTCTTGGGGAAATGCCTAGGGTTGGAATTGCTGAGATACCTGATAGGGATTTGGTTTAACTTAATGAGAACTTTCTGATAAGCTTTCCAAAGGGATTGTTCCATAATGCACTCCGACCTGTGAGAGTTGGAAGTTACTCCACGTCTTTGTCTGCCTTTGGCATTTTTAGGATTTAAAATTTTCGTTGTTTTTAGTGAGTGTGTCGTGGTTTCTAATCTTTATTGGCCATTCATATATATATATATATATATATATATATATATTTTTTTTTTTTTTTTTTTGCGAAGCATCTGTTCAAGTCTTTTGTCCATTTTTTAAAAAATTGCATTGTTTCTTTCTAAATGTTCTGAATACAGATCTATTATTGGTTACACGTGTTGCAAATATTTACTCTCAGACGTGCATTTTTAATTTCTTAATGACATCTTTGAGTTGTTTTTTCTTAATAAGAACGCTCTATTTTCTTCTAGTATCTTTTTGGTTTTTGTTTTTAAATCTTTAGTAGCTTTATTGTGGAATAATTTACATTCCATAAAATTCATTTGTTTAATGTGCATATCAATAGTGTTTTTTTTTCCTTTGAGCAGAGATAAAATGTTTTTTGAAAGTACAAAGTTTTAACTTCATGAAATCTAATTGATCAGTCTTTTTCTTTGACGGTTAATACTTGTTGTATTCCATGTAATAAATTATTTTTTCCTACCCCGGGCTTACAAAGATTTTTTCCTTCTCCTCCTCTCTCCTCTTCTTCTTCCTCTTCTTCGTTCTTCTTCCTTTTTCTTGACAGAGTCTTTCTCTGTCACTCAGGCTAGAGCACAGCGGTGCCGTTACCATAGTTCCCTGCAACCTCAAACTCTTGGGCTCAACCAATCCTGCAGCTTTGCCTCCCAGAGTGCGAGGGTTATAGGCATGAGCCTCAGCCTTGTTTGTCTTTTTTAACTTAACCTCTTCCTATTATATCTGTATCTTCTCTCTTCCATGCCAAGCACCCTGGTTTTCAAGGAAGCAAGGGGTATTTAAATTAAAATATTTTATAACAATGCATTTGTATTATCTCACCTTACATACACAATAGTCTCATGATAATATTACTATATCGCCACCAATTGTGATTTCTGAAAACTGTTAAATTTTTTTATGCGTACTTCCCTTTATTCTTTCCTTTTGTTTTGCCGTTGTTCTATATCTCTATTGCCAGAATGCACTCAGGCCAGTGTATCTCTCTTGTTTAAGCCCTTTTGTCCTTAGTTCTCCAAATAAGTACGTAATTCATGTTAACCACAATTAATCTATTGACGTCTGTCATTTTGGTCATCTGTAGCTCATTTTGTGATAGATTCCTTAGTAACAATATTTTCTGATTCATGGCTTGGCGCCCATAGCGCAGTGATTGCAGCACCAGTCACGTACACCAAGGGATTGCAGTCCCAGCTACTTAGGAGGCTGAGGCAAGAGGATCGCCTAAGCCCAGGAGTTGGAGGTTGCTGTGAGCTGTGATGCCATGGCACTCTACCCAGGGCAACATAGTGAGACTCTGTCTCAAAAAAATTTTTTCTTTTCTGATTTACACATGTTGATGATAGCTTGTTGTCTTTATACCCTTTATTCTTTTTTTCTTTTTTGACAGGAAGTAGGATTTATTATTGGTAGGGGCAAATGATAGGTAACAGTGTAAGTCCTCAGGAGTGCAGCGCCCGCCACTTGTCCTGGGGGCCATGACTGGGGATGTATTTGGCCCCACAGCCATCTGGGATGAGCCACTTCTCAGCCACATGTCTTTAAATTCATCTGAGTCAAACTTGGTAAAACCCCATTTCTTGGAGATGTGAATCTTCTGGCGGCCAGGGAACTTGAACTTGGGTCTGGGAAGCGCCTCAATCACATGCTCCTTGTTTTGTGGTTTGGTACAATGAACATGATGACTTAGATGTGAATCCTGGCCACAGTGCCCTGGGGCTTTCCAAAGGCACCACACATACCTATCTGGAGCCTAGACTGGGGACAGCACAAGGTCTAACACATGAACATATACTGGAAAGGAATGTTTCCAAGGTGCCTTAGAGTAACCTATACAAGCAACAGGTTGCATACACTACCAAGGAGGCTGCTGTTTGCAGCCATTGCACACCAGGCTATACCATTTATTTATTTATTCATTTATTTATATATATTTTGAGACAGAGTCCCTTTTTGTCACCCACAGCTCATACCAACCTCAAACTCTTGGGCTTAAACGATCCTCTTGCCTCAGCCTCCCAAGTAGCTGGGACTACAGGTGTCCACCACAATGCTGGGCTATTTTTGTTGTTGTTGCAGTTGTCATTGTTGTTTTAGCTGGCCTGGGCCAGGTTCGAACACGCCAACCTGGGTGTATGTGGCTGGTGCCCTACCCACTGAGCTATGGGCACTACCCTATACCCTTTATTCTTTTTTTTTGCAGTTTTTGGCCGGGGCTGGGTTCGAACCCACCACCTCTGGCATATGGGGCTAGCGCCCTACTCCTTTGAGCCACAGGCGCCACCCATACCCTTTATTCTTGAAAACTTATTTTCTTGGATATAAAATCCTTAACCTGTATTTTCTCCTTTGCATATCTTAAGTTATTCCGTTTTCTGGCAAAAATTAATGCTATTTAAAAATTCTGATGTAATGTAGTTTTCTTTATAAATCACGCATTCTTTGTTCCTAAGCTTTCAAAGGATTTTTCCTTAAAGTCTGTGTGATTTTTCATTTGTTTATTTTCTTTTTTTGAGACAAAGTCTCACTCTGGTACACTGAGTAGAGTGCTATGGCATCATAGCTCACAGTAACCTCAAGCTCTTGGGCTCAAGCAATCCTCTTGCCTCAGTTTTTTTCTATTTTTAGTAGAGATGGGGTCTTGTTCTTGCTCAGGCTGGTTTCCAACTTCTAAGCTCAAACAATCCACTTGCCTTGGCCTCCCAGAGTGCTAGGATTACAGGCATGAGCGATTGTACACAGCCTAAATTCTGTGGGTTTTTTGTTGTTGCAGTTTAGCCGGGGCCGGGTTTGAACCTGCCACCCTTGGTATATGGGGCCAGCGCCCTACTCACTGAGCCATGGGTGCTGCCCAATTCTGTGGTTTAAATAGACTGTGTTTTGGTGTTGGTTGTTCTTGGTCAGCATTCGTAGTTATACAATATGTTCTTTCAATATTTAGCTTCAAATTATTTTTTTCTTTCAGAAAAATGTTTTTGAATTATAGGGTTGGTTCTTTTTTTTTTTTTTTTTTTTTAGCATTTTCTAGTCCCTTTTTTTGTTTGTTTTATTTCCCAGTGTCTCCTGGAATATTAAATTCGTATATTGAATCTTATTGAATTATCCATATATTGAATCTTCCTTGATTATTTTCAATAATTATTATTGAATTGAATTATTTCAATTATTTTCCCTGATAATTTCCTATTGCTCATTTATCATACTTTCTCAAATTTTTACCTCTTTCTTTTATTTTTATTTTGTACTTCAGAAATTTCCTGTTTTATCATCCATTTTTGTAAGGCATTTTTAGTTGTTTTGCTTGCTATTGTGTTTCTTCCACTTTTATCTTTATTTCTAAAATGATTTTTTTTTCTGTTTCTAATTCTTGAGGTCTATCTCTTTCTTTTTTTTTTAGTTTTTGAAACTTAAATGTTTGCTTTTCCTCTGTGTCTTGTATCATATCCCAAATGACTTTTAGCCTTTTCAAAAATACATTTGACTTCTTAATCAACATGAGTTTGAAGTGCAGGGTTCCTTTCGTACAAGTAATTTTTGCCACCAAACTCAGATAAAAAATATAGCATTAATGGGATGCAAAACCCAAGTATATAGAGGAAGAGTTTGATATACATGGGTTCCATAGGGTCAAGTGTAGGACTTGGGTAGTCCTGAATTTTTTTTTTTTTTTTTTGAGACAGAGCCTCAAGCTGTTGCCCTGGGTAGAGTGCTGTGGCATCACAGCTCACAGCAAACTCCAACACCTGGGCTCAAGTGAGTCTCCTGCCTCTACCTCCCAAGTAGCTGGGACTACAGGAGCCTGCCACAATGCCTGGCTATATTTTGGTTGCAGCCATCATTGTTGTTTGGCAGGCCTGGGCTGGATTTGAACCCACCAGCTCAGGTGTATGTGGCTGGCGCCTTAGCCACTTGAGCCACAGGCACCGAGCTGGTAGTCCTGAATTTTAGTATACTCAAGGGCTCCTGGAACCAATCTCCCAAGTATACCAATGGATGAATCCAGTAGGTTTCAGTTTGATCTATTTGTGAGCATATCTTTTTGGTATGCTTCCATTATCTGCAGGGATATTATTCTGCTTCTTTTTCTTTTTTTTATATAAGAGGTATAAGATTAATAAGTTGGTATAAGATTTTCCCTGATAATTTCCTATTGCTCATTTTTAAGCTAATTCAGTTTTCTTGAACTTTTACAAGGATGCTGGGTACAGGTAACACTTCTAACTTCACCAAGCTGCTATTTCTATAATTTTCATGTAATATAAAAAAATATGGTGCCCAGATGTCTGAGTTCCCTGACTCTGTGCATCTCCCCCCTAGTCTTACTTGGTCTTTCTCTTTCCATAACCTCAATTGTTTCTGCCTTCCAGTGATTTCTTCTCAGTGTGGGCCTGTGCTCTTTCTAATACAATACAACTAGATATCTACAGGTGCGCAGAGCTCTGACTTTGAATTCTTCCTGGGAATTTTATAGATTCATTTCTACAGGTAAGATACTACGTGTGACTGACAAAGAATAAATTGAAGGCAACTGCTTCACTGTGTGTGTAACATTTCCAAATGAGAAATCAGACAACTAACCCACACTAGGGAGGTATGTTGGGTGTGAATGTAAGACTGGCCAGAATTTGACTTGTGCCCAATAGGAAATTGATTTTTCATTGGATGAATGTCTGTTCTGAAGTCTGCACATACATATTAGACTTGAACTGTTCAGGGTTTTCCATTGACACAGGAATGTTATGGTCTGAATGTTTATGTTCTCCTTAAATTTATAAGTTGAAATCCTCACCCCAAAGTGATAGTGTTAAGGCCTTTTTTAAGGCAATTAGATCTTGGGAATAGAGTCCTCATGAATGGGATTAGTGCCCTTATAGAAGTGGCCTGAGAGAGATCCCTTGCCCCTCTGACCACGTGAGATTAGAGTGAGAAGACAGCTCAGCTGTCTGTGAGGAAGTGTTATCTTACCAGGCATGAATCTGCTGATGCCTTGATCTTTGACTTCTCAGCCTTCAGAATGCTGAGAAATAAATTTCTATTATTTATTTGCTACCCAGTTGGTATTTTACTACAGTTGAGACAGTCAATCACAATGAAAGTGCACTGTGACTCTAAAACAGTTGCAAACTGATCGTGGAGGTTATGATTAATTATGTCTGAGGTTACGACTTAATTCATTTGTTAGGCAAATATTTAGGGAGCATCTGCTATGGGCCAGGCCTCATGCAAGAGACTGGGGATACAGTGGTGGAAAAGACAGTTAGTTTTTGCTTATAAAAATTCCAGTCACTCCTCCCCTTCTGTGTATAAAATTGAAACTTTATGTACATCAGTAAAATATTTATAAGTCTATGAAGTCAGAATATTTGTTATTGAGAACAATAGCTTAGTGAGAAGTTTAACCTTTGCGAAAGCAGAATCCTAACAGGAGGACATTTGCATTTCTCTCTTTTAGAAGGCGCCCACACAGACAAAAAAATCCCCACTCTGAACAGAATATGGTATACATGTCTCAGTTTCTGGTTTTAATTTTCTCCTTTGGGGCCCAAATCAGATTTGAGTTTCTAAAGAAGTCTATCAGTGGTGGAAATGGAGTTGGGATTGTATATTGCATGGAACTCTCCCGTTTGAAGCCCTGGCCTTGAATGGGTGTTATCTTCTGCTTTAAAGCAGTTGTTTCTATGATCTCCAAACTGGCCTATCACTGAGGCCTGACTTTATCATGAAATGGGATAAATGAGGCCAAAAGGTCACCTTTCTTGTTTCGCAGAATACTAAAACTTCACAAGAAAAACATTTATTATCTGATAACTTGTTGCCAGGATTTACAGCCGCTGGGGAAGATGAGAGGGTCATCCAAGTGTAGTATCATGGTTTCCATCCAATAGGGAAGCAGGAGACTCCAAAATAGGATTCGTTTATTGACCTGTGTTCTCTGGGTGGTTTGTTGGTTCGTCTCCCCTGAGTCGACTCAATTCCAGCATTTGTTCACCTCCACCCCTGTGTCAGGCGCTACACTGTATCCTACTGAGTCCAAACAGCCCCAGCTTTTAAAAGTAGGTGAAAGGAACAGCAAACAGGACCTTACTGGCCACTCTCTACGCACCGGGACAGGACTAGACACCTGCACGGAGGGCTTCAGCTGGAACTCATAGCCACAACCCCTGGGGTCATAGGTGAGGGAGTGGGGGGGTTCAAAGGCTTGGTCAGGGTCAAATGTGGAACAGACACAATTTGGATCCAGGTCTGTTTGAATCCACAGCTTCCACCTAAAAAAACCTTGGACAGAGGGACAGAAACCTCATGTTAAGTCTCAGTGTAACAATGTTGGAGGCAAATGAAAATCTCATAGCGGATAATCTGTCTCTGGGTTGAAGGATCTGAATAGTCCAGTAGATATAATACGATTAAAATATGTGTATGTAAACACACACGCTCATTTATATATGTGTGTATGTGTAGGTATGTGTGTGTTTATGTACATATATATATATATACACATATGCATACCTACACATACACACATATTTCCTGATACTACTGTATACATTTTGGTATTTTCCTGTGGAGCCGCTCTTAAGCCTGTAGGACTGTGAAGTCATTCAAAGCAGCACTGCAAGCAATTCAATTCTTCTATCCATGATATAACCCAAAGGGGCATGTTAATATGTGACATGTAATGATTGAATAAACAGTTTCTTTGGTCAGGGGGCCACTCCTCCCATGGGTTCAGCTTAGGTGTCACCTCCTCCAAGAAGCCTACCCTGACCTCCTCCTCCCCGGCTGGGAAGAGGCCCGGCACGGTGCTTGCACAGTTCCAGTTCCTTGTCTTCTGGCTCCGCTAAGGGCCTTCCACGTTCCATCTTATTTAGTGCTTGCTCGCGATAAGCCTGGGAGACAGATGTTCTCCATGTCACCGTGTAGATGGGGCTCCAGTACACAGAAAGGTTCAGCAACTGGTCCTCAGGTGCGCACAGTGTGTGAGCCTGGGGCTGCAATGTGATTCCAAGCAGCCTGGCTCCAGGCTCTTAATCACTGTGTATACTGCACTCAAATCAAGTGCATTCAACAGGAGCACAATTACAAGGAAGGTGGAGGAGGCACAAGAAAAGATCATTACCTCGCTCTAAAGCATGTGTTGCTCCACAGCACAGGCAGCGGGAGACTCTGTTGCTTCAAAAACATCCAGGAGCAGGACTTAGTTCTCTCTTTTTCTGAAAACCTGCTTCTTCCTCTGCTAGCCCAGTCCTGGATGTGGCTCCCCAGGGCAGGGCTCCCTGGTCCTACCCTGCACCTGTTACAGCTTTGGCTTCGTCTCAGCCCCTGTGCACTTGCCTGGCCCTCTTCCCACAGTGATTGTGGCTCTCTGTGTGTTGAGGGACAAACAGGCATTATCTGCCCACCTGCTCCTGCCCCTGGGCAGCATTTGCTAGTCAGGGTGCCACTGACTGGCACCTCCAGCTCCACCCCCCCTCCAGCTGTCTCAAGTGTGGTTCTTGTGGGGTTTGAGTTATCCACATTTCTCCCTCCCCTAGATTGTGAAGTGGCCTCCCGGAAGGGCCCCTTTTTCCTTTCTGCCCCTACAAGCCACACTCCACTGCCAGGGGGACCTTGTCAGAGCACAGTCAGTCACATTGTGTCTAGTCAGTCCCCCCAGTGGCTCAGGCCTACAGTGTAGAATAAAACTCAACCCTCCTGCAACCCGTAAGACCCTGTCTACCATCCCCCGCCAGCTGCCTCAAGAGCAAATCCCGGATTCTGTCACATGCCAGGCACAGTGCTGGGCTCTGGGCTCTCAACAGTGAGCAAAACAAAGGCTCTGACCTCCCAGCTGGAATTTCTCTGGGTTGGGTCCTTTCATCTTGGGGTATAAAGAGTGAAACCATGGACCATGTGGATAAGTGACAGGACAGAGTTTATCAACAGAGAGAGAAATAGAAGGGAAAGGTCAACAGAACCCTCTGCAGCAAAGGTGGGGAAACCTGAGTGGAAAGCCCACGTGGGCCTTTTGTCTACAGGTTCATATACTGCCTGTGAGCAGGGAGGCTTGGAAATGTATGTCACAGTTGGCCAGGGGCCAGCAGGCAGAAAACATTCAGCTAATGTTGATTAGCAACTGAATGTATCAGCAAAGGAATATGGTTCGGTCTGCACAGTACCTGTCTCAAGTAAGACCAGGAGGGTGTATGTTTTTCCACTCAGGAGGGGCCACCCAGATGAGATACTGATCAGGAGGCTCTTCTCTGATCTTGTTTGGGTCCAGAGAACCAGACTGGAAGAGCCTGTTTCCCCAGGCCTAGAAAATGGTCGGGGGTGGGGGGAGGGGGGTTGGGGGGTGTCCCTATCCAGCCCTGAATGGGGGAACCCTGTATCTCTGGCATATGTGATCCAGTGAGAAGACAGAGTAACAGCAGGCAAATAGGATGACAGGAGCAGTAAGGAAAACCCAGCAGGTAGGGTTCAGCTGCCCTTGGAGAAGTGACCAGGCAGACCTCTGGGGGAAGGGGACAGCAAGCAGAGACCTAAACAAGGGGAGGCATGAGCAAGGGCAAGCTAGGGGCAAAGGGCGCAGGCAGTGGCCTTTCTTCTTCCTCTTGTCTGCTGGGGTCCCTGCCCTGTGGCCTTGGTATAGTTGGGCAGCACCCCAGCGCTTGGAGAGGCTTGTTTCTTCCTGTTATTTAGATCTTAGCTGAATCACCATGTCAGAGGAGCTTTCCCTGTCCCTGTCACAACTCACTTTACACATGATAACCTCCTGACTCTGGGTAGTCCAGCCCTGGTGTGGATCAGCCCCGACTGAGCCCCACAGTCCCTGGCATTCTGTGTTTTCTTCCTCGCCAGGCCAGTCTTTCTCAGAGGACATCAGGAAGCACACACATAGCCCCAGCCTGTGGTCCTGGAGGCCACCTTGCCACCTAGGCCACCCATGCCCCTGCACACCTGGGATGGCCTTTAGCTAGGAGGTCACCGAAGCCCTCCCCAACCACAGCCTCCAGCCCATCTGGACTCCCCCAGTCTCCGCATGCCCCCCGCCCCACGGAATCTCCTGTGTCTCTCTGAAGCCCCTCTGTGCACATCCTCAGTGCCCTATCCTTTTGCCCTCTCTGTGCACCTCATCTGCAGACATGCAGCCCACGTCCATCCAGCCCTTTGCTGCCTTTCTCCTCTGCCGGCTGCTGAGGGCTGTTGTCATGACTGATGCCACTGAAAACCTGTGGTCTCCATCCCACCTGGGCCCTCCACGCCTTAGTGATGGCTGGACTGATCCTGGGTCTCCCAGCTTCTCATCCTCCATCAGTGTGTTCAAACCTCCTTTAAACAAGGAGCATCCCCTTCCCTCCTGGCCTCTTCACTCCCAGGAGGAGGCTTGAAGCTAATTCTTAGGGAGAAATGCCCGGCTCCTGTGTATGGCCCACTCACCTGACCTCTGCACACAGGCAGCCTATGTTGCCTATCAGGGACTCCTTGTCCTCCACCCCCACACTTGCCTTAGCAGAAAAGGCATCTCTTTTCTAAGTGGGAGCCAATCCCTCCAGCTGTGCTTTGAATCTGCCCCTCCTGCCCTCTTGGGATTCCCGTCCATTCTCCCTGAAAATGGAGGTAGAATCATTGTGTCTTAGTTGCAAGGAACTAAAACCTTGTGCCTTTAATACTTCCTTATTCATTGACCAGGGTATAGGTAACTGGGGGCCGGAGCAAGGAAGGAACAAGAGTGACCCCAAGGTGCAGAGACCAGGGAGCTGCGTCCACGTACATTTTGGCTTTTTTGGAGAACTCACCTCTCCCCAGCCCCTGGGCTTTAATTGATGGGGTGTGAGTCGGTGTGCTGCCCGCTCATTGTAGAAGCCCAGGGAAACCCAGGAGCTTCTCAGACCACCTTCTCCCTACACCCTCCATCAAGGCAAGATGTCAAGGCACAGTCTCAGGTAGACCAGCTGGACCCACTCTCCTGAGTCTTTGAGTCTTTGGCAGCACAGGTGACCAGGGATGAGAACCAGGTTGTGATTCATTTATGCCATCTTCAGGGCCCACAGAGAGAAACTCATGCTCCCAAACCCTCTGGAACATTTGGTACCTGTCTGTTCCAAGCCGGGTAGCTCAGCCACCCAGGCCTTCCAGTACATTCCCTCTTGCTTAAATCAGGCAGAGTTGGTTTCTAATGCTCGCAGCCGGCATGCCTAACCGAGGCAGACAAAGGTGTAACTGTGAAATCTCAGCTGCAAGGAACACTAACTCAAGTAAAAGAGAAGTTATTCAAGGCTGTAATGGAATCTCCCAGGAAGGAGATGCAAGGACAGCTGGGCCTCGTGAGGATGGAAAATGTCAGGGCACATTTCCTTGGAGGTCACATGACCATCGGCTCCCCACCCCCCACCCAGTGCAGACCAGCTCTCTTGGCCCTTGTGCTTCCTGCCCCCACTGGGCTCTGATGCTACTGTCCATGGTCTCAGAGTCACTTATCTGAGATTCTCAAAAGAGAAAGAGTCTAAACAGCTCTTATAGGCGTTGGTCCCTTGGCCCCTTTGAGGACTTATGGAGGAAAATCCCATAGGGAAGCTTCAGAGCAGCTGAATCTCGAGGAAAAGTTGGACCTGGCAGGCAAATTGATCATTTGCATCAGACATTAACTGAAATGGTGAATGTGCCAAAGCAGGCTGGCTGGTGGGGCCAGGATGGTTCTGGGCACAGGGGGCTTAACACATAGATTTGGGGCCTCCTTGCCTGGACGGCCAGGCAGACATTTCTGAAAAGATTCCCCGCCACCCAGCCCTTCTCCAGACACACCATCCCTGCACTGGCCCTTGGCACAGAATCACTCCTTCTTCCAACTCCTCTGGACACCCTAGGACCGTTCTCTCCTGTGATCCTCGCTGTGTCGTCCCCACTCATGTCTGCCAGCCCTCCAGGACCACAGGACTCTTGCACTTATAGATGGCAGAATCTCAGCTCAAACTGGTTAAAGTGAAAGAATTTATGGATTTACATAACTGGGCAGTGCATGAGTAGAGCCAGCCTGAGGACCAAAATAATGTCATCAGGTCTCTCTCTCTCTCTCTCTCTCCCTCTCTCTGTCTCACACACACACCCTCTGTTCCCTTCCTAGTTTTTCCTATCACAGATGAATTTGACATTTGGCAAGGAAAGAAGGGTCATAGATGCAGACTTCTTCTTAGCTTAGCCAGCTCGGAGGCGAAAGAGGTCTTCTCTCTCCAGCCCTCGTAGGTAAGATCCTAACTTCATACTGGCCAAATTGGGTCACCTGTGTTTCCAGCGTTGCTCCCAAGACTATGTCCAGAGAGGTGGAGACTCTGCTTGTCCAGGCCTGACTCCTGTGCCCACTCCTCTGTCCAGGGGCTGATTGGCAGCTGTGCTAGAATCACATGCATGAAGGACAGAGCAGTTCAAGGAAGGAGGATCCTATTTCAGGAAGATGTGGGAAGGGATGTTAGACACATAAAAATAGCAGATGACCTTCATACCACCTCCTGGGGTAGATCGGCCGGATCCCGGATTGTTCAGACATGTCTATTCCCTGCTTCATCGTTCTGTTCTATCTGGACTCCCTCTGGCTGGAACTTTTCTATCTTATCTGGCAAGTGTTCGAGCACATTGTCTGCCTTCAGGAAACGCGGCAGAGTGTAAATACACGGACTCACATAACAGCAGACATTGCTGATGGGCACTTGGGGTCCACACTGCCTCCTTCTGGGCTGGGGTGGGAGGATATCAACCTCCCCCCCCTCTATATTCCTTTTCCTGAAGGAGTTTGAGTTTCAAATCCTCTTAATATTAATTCAGCACCTTCTCAATGTCCGATACTTTCACATTTATTATCTCTCTTAATCCCTGGATATGGCTGAGGAACCAGGTGAACACCCATTGTCTTAGTTTTCTAGAAACAAATTATCACAAACTGGGGGCTTAAAACAGCAGAGACTTATTCTTGTGCAGTTTAAGAGCCAGAAGCCTAAAGCCAAGGTGTCAGAAAAGTTGGCGTCTTCTGAGGGCCTTGAGGGAGAATCCACGCCATGCCTTTCTCCTGGCCTATGGTACTGCCGGCAAGCCTCAGCCCTAAGCTTGTAGAGGCACCACTCCAGCCTCTGCCTCCATTGCCACATGGCCATCCTCCTGTGTTCTACTTATCAGAACACCAAGCATATTGAATTATAAGCCCAGCTGCATTTTAACTAATTACATCTGCATGTTCCTATATCCAAATAAGGTCACATTCTGAGTTACTGGGGATTAGAAAGTCAATGTATCTTTTAGGGAGGCCACAATTCAACCCCTAAAACCTATTAGGCAGTGAAGCCAGGGTTCAAATTCAGGTCTGGGTACAAAGCCCATGCTTTTTCTGCCTGAAGCTGATGGTAACACCAGCCAGGATTTTCAGGCAATTCCTTACATTTATTCCATTTTAACATCACAACAGCCCAACAAGGTACGCATGGGGTCCATTTTACAGGTGATAAAATTAAGGCATGGAAGGTTAAAGGCTCAAGGTCATGCAACTACTTAGAAGTATAACTAGCACCATGAATGAATGGATGAGAAAGGACAGAGGC
This sequence comes from Perodicticus potto, assembly GCA_963574655.1. Taxonomy (NCBI): domain Eukaryota; kingdom Metazoa; phylum Chordata; class Mammalia; order Primates; family Lorisidae; genus Perodicticus; species Perodicticus potto. The sequence goes on from CAUYRH010178518.1 coordinate 23,936, forward strand.
TCACTTTAGCTGGGGACCTAAGTGAGGTGTCTGTGTTGACTCACCTTCCAGTCTTCCTTGTTCGGGTGGAAACACACTTCTAAACCTGATTCCACTCAAGACAGGGGGACATCACAAGAAGGCAGTGGATCCTGCAATCCCATTACTAGGCATCTACCTAGAAGAAAAAAAATATCATTTTAGTGCAGCTCAATTTACAATCATTAAGATGTGGAAACAACCTAAGTGCCCATCAACCCAGGAATGGATTAACAAGCTGTGGTATATGTATACCATGGACTACTACTCAACCACAAAAGGATGGAGACTTTACATCTTTTGTATTAACCGGGATGGAGTTGAAACACATTCTTCTTAGTCAAGTATCACAAAAATGGAAAAGCAAATAACCAATGTACTCAATCCTAGTATGAAGCCAGTAGACACAGCTAATACACACCCACACAAGAGAAAACCCCATTCAATTCAATACAGGGGGAGGAGGTGGAGAGAGGGAGGTGAGAGGGAAACGGGGAAGAGAGAGGGATTGGTGAGCTCTCACCTAATGTGCACAGTGTGAGGGGATAGAGCACGCCTCCTGTGTACGAGACACAAGTACAACAGGGACTCCACCCAACAACGAAAACATTGTAACCTAATTGTCGGTACCCTCAGGTTAATCAGAAATTAAAAAATAAATTAAAAAAGAAGGCAGTGAAGTCCCAGAGAAATGGGACCAGCTGAGTGGGGTGCATCGCCCTTCTCTTTCTCCCATATGCACAGCCAGGACCTCCCTCCCACCCCAGCCCAGAAACCAGAACACTGAGCCGAGAAACTCCTGCCTCCAGAAGGCTCAGCCTAGATCCATGCTAATACACCCAAGTGCAAGGTTTCCAATGTGTTTATCTGGTTGCTATGGCTTTGCTTTCTGTGTCAGACTTTTACTCTGTCAGACATGACAATTGAATACTATTTTTATTTTTAGGCACGGGTCACAGGCTTTTTGTACCGCTGGGCCTGCCCCCGCACTGGAACTCCAGGGAACCAGGCCTCTGGATGCTGGGACATAAATGGTGTCGGCAGGAAGCTGGTGGGAAGTGTTCTGCCCGAGCTGGACACTGTGTCCCAGAGTGAGGCAACCTTGTGCTGGTGGGGGCTCTTTTGTGTGTCTTGGCAGGGCATGGTGGCTGCAGTCAGCCTCAGCCAAGACCTGGGTGCAGTTGTGCTCGTGTGGCGAGGTGGTGGGAGGATGTTGATGGTGACAGAGAGCGGGCGTCCATGCAGGCAGGATGTTGGAGTCCACAGAGAGCTACAGGATGCTTCAAGGTGAGTTGGTGGCACTAATTGGAGGGAGGAATGAGCTCTCAGGGTTCTAGTCAAAGGAGGAGTTCAGAAATAGGATTGGAGGCCATACTCGAGCCAGGCAAGAACACAGCAGGGCCCCAGGTTGTGCCCCGACCTTGGCACATCTGACATTCAGGTCTGGATAGCTCTTTGTCATGGGAGACTGACTTGTGTATTGTAGGGCATTCAGCAGCATTCCCGGCCTCCACCCACTAGATGCCAGTAACACCCACTTGACAGTTGTGAGAATGAAAAGTGTCTCCGGCCATTGCTGAATGTGCCCAGGGAAGGGAAGCTAGATTGTCCCCTATTGAGGCTTAGGGGGATCTGGAGGCTGAAAAAGTTTGAGATTTGGGGTCAAGGTATAGAGAGTAAGCAAGAATTTGGTTAGCGTAGTATTTTTAACCAGTATGCCACTGCACACTGGTATGCTGTGAGAGGATCTTAGATGTGCCACAAAAAATTTTTTTTTTCTTGAGACAGAGTCTCACTATTTTGCCCTCGGTAGAGTGCTGTAGCATCACAGCTCACAGCAACCTCAAACTCTTGGGCTTAAGGGAATCTCTTGCCTCAGCCTCCCAAGTAGCTGGGACTACAGGCACCCGCCACAATGCCCAGCTATTTTTAGTTGCAGTTGTCATTGCTGTGTAGCTGGCCCGGGCCATGTTTGAACCTGCCAGCCTGGGTGTATGTGCCCGGCGCCCTACCCACTGAGCTATGGGTACTGCCTGCCATGAAAATTTTTAAAGATATTAATTAAATTATTTTCAAAAGAAGTTCAAAGCACAGTAAGTGTATTCTCTTTTTGACTCTTTTTTTCTTTTTTTCTTACTCTTTTTTAAAAATAACATTTTAAGTGTGCCTGGAAGTTTATAGGTTCAAGAGTGCTGTGAGATAAAAAAGGTAGAAAAACATTGAGTTAGTGGAACAAAGAACAGCTCCTCGGCTCACCCCAATCTGGTTAGGACCTTGGGTAGCAAGCAACATTGACTCTGGCTAACATTGCCGCTATGGGTTGAATGGGTCCCCTAAAGTTCATGTGCTAGAAACTTAACCCCCAGTGCAACAGGGTTTACCCCTGGGACCTTTGAGACATGATTAGGTCATAGGGTGCTCTGCCTCACAGATGGGTTCATACCATATTGCAGGGGTGTGTTATATACATCACGGATGGGTTCATACCATATTGCAGGGGTGTGTTATTCATCATGGATGGGTTCATACCATATTGCAGGGGTGTGTTATTCATCACGGATGGGTTCATACCATATTGCAGGGGCGTGTTATTCATCATGGATGGATTCATACCATATTGCAGGGGTGTGTTATTCATCACGGATGGATTCATACCATATTGCAGGGGCATATTATTCATCACGGATGGATTCATACCATATTGCAGGGGTGTGTTATTCATCACGGATGGGTTCATACCATATTGCAGGGGTGTGTTATATACATCATGGGTGGATTCATACCATATTGCAGGGGTGTGTTATTCATCACGGATGGATTCATACCATATTGCAGGGGTGTGTTATTCATCACGGATGGATTCATACCATATTGCAGGGGCGTGTTATTCATCATGGATGGGTTCATACCATATTGCAGGGGTGTGTTATTCATCATGGATGGGTTCATACCATATTGCAGGGGTGTGTTATTCATCATGGATGGGTTCATACCATATTGCAGGGGTATGTTATATACATCACAGATGGGTTCATACCATATTTCAGGGGTGTGTTATTCATCATGGATGGATTCATACCATATTGCAGGGGTGTGTTATTCATGATGGGAGTGGGTTTCTTACAAAGGATGAGTTTGGTCTCCTTCCCTCCCTCACTTACCTTGTGATGCCTTGCATTTCCATGCACCAAAAAGGCTCTCAGCAGATGCCAGAACCTTCATCTTGAATTTTCCAGCCTCCAGAACCATGAGCCAATACGTTTCTGTTCATTGTACATTACCCAGTCTCAGGCATTCTGTTATAGTAGAACAAACAGACTAAGACCATTTCCAAAAGGGACTATACAGGGTGACCATGGTAGGGGCAGGGGGACATTCCTCAATAACATGAGGCTGGAAGGCCTCGCTTAGAAATGGCAGGAACAAGGCAGCCTCAGTTTCTTTATCTGCATAATGGGAATAATAGCACAGAGAGGCATTGCCCCCAAGAGGCACTGTGGGAATTAAATGTGACCCTTGGCACCTGACGTATGGTCAGCACAATGTGAGAATTAGCTACCATAACGATTCCTGCGGTGGCTCCTGTTTAGTTGCTTTCCCGTTCATGACCTGGCCGTTGTCCTTCTTTTTGGCTGCATTTCTTGTCACTTTCTCTCTTGCCTTCATGTTCCAGCCATCCCCAACAACTGCGGGCCTCTTGCACACTCAACCACTTCACATTTCCACCAGCTGAAGAAACTTCCTTGGGATTTGTTCGAAGATTCTATCGATATTGTCTTTAAAGTGTTTGGATGGAGAATGAGCCTATTGAACTAGTAAGTCCCCAGAAATGTTTCTCAGAGGAGGTGATGACGTGTTAAGTGCTGGAGGGCTTTCCTGAAAAGTGACTTACCACCATCACCCATTTGAGCCACAGAAGAACAACTCGGAGAGGGGCACAGGCTGGAACCCAGGTTGGAAAAGTATCATCCTAGGAGCTGGGTGGGATGCAGCTTTAACATGCTACACAGAAACAGGTGTAATGCAAGATGGCTGCATCTTTTCTGCAGAATAAAATCTAGGCCAAGGAGCATAGGTTTCAGAACAGTTAAAAGCATTCTCTGAAACTTGCTGTTTTGGAAGCGGCGTGAACCTGAGGAAATGGCGCCACCATCACTTCCCACCTCAGACAGCGGGCTGCGCTCAAAGGCCTTTTAACAGCAAAAAGGTGAGATTTTTAATACTGGAGCCATTTGTGGTGCAAGAAAGCTGTAGACAGGTAGCTGGCATTTTTCATCACCTGGAAGCACCTCGGATGAGGACAAAATAAAAGGCTTCTCTTCAGGGCACACCATGGAAAGCCAGCCTGGAAGTGTGTGAACTGTAACAGCTGACTAGTCCAGAAGGTGTGGGACTCATACCCAGGTGTTGTGTTTATGTTAAACTTGCTTCATATTGAATCTGGACTTGAGATTGTTATGCGAAGGGTAGACACTGTGAGTAATTAAATATTTATGCTCTTATTTAACAACGATTTCCATTTTAGCAAAGCAAGCAAACTATGGTCCCCTGCCACTGCCACCTCTGCCTGAAGTGGCCCCAGCTTCAGGTAAGCCCAGAACAGCATTTACTGCTGGTCACCAGGGGCAGCCCCTACAATGTCAGGCAGAGTGGGGAGCTGTACCAGGCCAGCCCTTGACCATAGAGAGTAGTGCTTAGTGACAAACCCAGGGCTTGGTCTTTGACTATCACTATGCCTGGGTTCACATTCTGGCCTTACCTTGAGCTGACAAACTTGACTCCTCTCAGCCTCATTTCCCTTGTCTGTAAAATGGGTATGAGGCTCTCTGCCCCCTAGGAATGCCGTGTAGCTGAAATGAGATGGCGAGTGTTAATGGTTCCCAGCCATATGATGTACAGGAAACAAGGGAGAAATGGTTAAAATGCAGATTCCCAGGCCTCTCGGCTTTTCATGATTAAGTGAAATTAAGCTGGGTGTCTGGTGTGTTCTTATAGACATCTAGGTGATTCTCATCCAGGTATATTAGTGAGAAACACTGATGTCTAGAAAGGGTTTAGTACCAAGTCCAGCACATAATAAATCTTCAGTACGTATTACTGACAGTTGTAATAATTATTCTAATTATGATAACAACAGTGGTCCATGACAAATTATCCTCAGATCCAGTGATTTAAGACAATAAGCATTTTGTTATCCCATGAATACGCACATGGGGGTCTGTGATATAGGCTAGTCTCACTGGTCATTTCTTTTGGTCTTGGTTGGGCTCACTCACAGGTCCAATGCCAGCTGGCAGTCCCCTGGAATGACTGGGCAAGGGGGCCACACGCCTCTCATCTTCCAGTTGGCTAGCCAGGCATGTCCTCATGGGGGTGACTGAGGCACACATGCTCATGGCCTCTGCTTACTGGCATGTTTGCTACCATCCCATTGATCAAAACAAGTCACCTGACCAAGCCAGGAACCAAGGCTAGGGGCACCCCCACCCCCAGTGGTAGCACATACCCCAGTAAAACACATGCCCTAGGGAGGGGACAGAGGGAAGAGGGAAGATGAGGGGCTAATCAATTTATCACAAGTGTCATTTTAGAAAACAACAAATTACACTTTCTTCGCTTACCAAATTTGTTTTAATGGACACACATTACACTTTTAATCAGAAAAAATGTTTAGCTATTACCCCTTGGAAACAAATAGTGCCTAGAAACCAGAGAGGATTACTATAAGGATTAAACTAGATTTTAACATATCAACACCTGAGGAAGCGTGTTGCAAGCTGCCCAGAAGCCTGAAAGAATGGCATGCCGAGAGCTGGGCCCACAGCAGGACGTGAAGAGCACTTTCTCCTCCAGGCCCACAATCTGCCCCAGATCTGGCTAAGATGCTCTGACATCAACCTGGCATTAGGGTGGGATGTTAACGCACCCCCTACCCTTCTGGAACCTTAATGTTCTCGTGGCCTATGAGTCTCATGGGGCAAAGCCACAGCCTTACTTGCTCTCAAGGCTTCTATTTACCCTCCCCTCCACCCAGGCTCCTAGCAAGTTATGCACATTCCCACTAGACTGAGGGCCACATTCCCAAAGTACATCATAAGAATAGTAACAAAAATAAGAGCAACTACTATCTTTTGAGCCCTTACCATAGGGCAGGCACTGTGTTAGCTTCATTTTATTTGTTAGTTCATTTAATGATATAGTTACCCTATGATGTTGCATATTAGTTTCCCATTGGTAACAACTACCACACACTTGGTGTCTTAAAATAACACAAATTTCTTACCCTACAGTTCTGGAGGTTAGAAGACTGAAAATGGGACTAAAATCAAGGGGTCAGTAGCGCTGTGATCCTTCTGGAGGCTCTGGGGGAAAAATATCCCTCCCTTGCCTTTACTAGCTTTTGGAGGTCACATGCATCCTTTGGCCTGTTGCCTTCTTTTAGCATTGTGATAAAGAGATGTATGAATGGGTGGGTGGGTGGATGGATGGATGGATGGATGGATGGATGGATGGGTGGATGGGTGGATGGATGGATTGATGTATTGATTGAGGGGTGGCTGGATGGATGGGTGGATGGGTGGTTGGATGGGTGGGTGGTGGGATGGATGGATGGATGGAGGGATGGAGGGGGGGAGGGGGG
>CAUYRH010178520.1:0-14201 GCA_963574655.1 Perodicticus potto
GGGCTGCAATAAACATTCTGGTGCAGATAGCTTTGTTATAATGTGGTTTTTGGTCTTCTGGGTATATACCTAGTAAAGGAATTATATAGCAGTTCTATTTTTAGATCTTTAAGTATTCTCCAAACATCCTTGCAAAAGGAATGTATTAGTGTGCATTCCCACCAGCAATGTAGAAGTGTTCCCTTTTCTCCACATCCACGCCAGCATCTCTGGTTTTGGGATTTTGTTATGTGGGCTAATCTTACTGGAGTTAGATGATATATCAAAGTAGTTTTGATTTGCATTTCTCTGATGATTAAGGATGATGAACATTTTTTCATTTATCTGTAGGCCGTGTACCCGTCTTCTTTGGAGAAGTTTCTCTTCAAGTCTTTTGCCCACCTGGAGATGGGATCACTTGTTTTTCTCTGGTAATACATTTGAATTCTCTGTGCATTCTGGTTATTAAACCTTTGTTGGAGGCATAATCTGCAAATATTTTCTCCCATTCTGAGGGCTGTCTGCTTGCTATACTTACCATGTTCTTGGTTGTGCAGAAGCTTTTTAGTTTGATCAGGTCCCAGTAGTATGTATTTTTGATACTGCTTCAATTGCCTGGGGAGTCCTCCTCATAAAATATTCACCCAGGCTGATTCCTTCAAGAGTTTTCCCTGCACTTTCTTCTAGTATGGTTTTTTAAAAATGTTAAATCCACCTTGCTCTACTGGGATAAACTCCACTTATGCCTTTGATGTCTAATACTGCTAGCTTTTATTTGCTGCAATTTGTTATAAATTTTTGCATCTATATTGAGAAAACATATGTCTTTCTAGTTTTTTCTTAAGTTTTAATATCTTATGTGGTTTTGGTACCAAGATAATGTTACTCTTTCTTCCGATATTCTGGAGGAGTTTGTGTGGAATTTTTTTTCTTCCTTAGAAGTTTGGTAAAATTTACCATAGGAACATCTTGGCCTGAAAGGTTTTTTTTTTTTTTAAAGCAAGCAATTCCATTTCTTTCATAGCTATCAGGTTATGTATTTATTCTTGATTGTGCTTTACTAGTTTTAAAGGAAGTGTATTTATTTTATTTAATTTGTCAATTATTTTGACATAAAATAACTCATAGTTTTTCTTTTTTTAACATCTGTAGTATCTGTATTTAGAATCCCTTTTTATTACTGATACTGGTAATTTTTATCTTCTTCACATTTTTACCACCATTTTCAACTCATTCCAGCTAAAGATTTAGGGATTTCTTTCTTTTTTTTTTTTTCAAACAAAGAATCTGCTTTTGGCTTTATTTATTCTATTTATTGCTTATTCTTTATTTCATAGACTTTTGCTCTTAATTTTATTTCCTTTCTTCTCCTTGCTTTAGGTTTAATTTGCTGTGTTTTTTTCTAGCTTCTTAAAATCATTAACTGTAGATGTTTCATTCCTTTTTTCTAACATTTAAAATCATAAATTTCACTCTAGGTACTCCTTTAGCTATATCCTACAAATGTATTTATATGTTGTATTTTCATTATCATTTGATTTCAAATATTTTTAATCCTTCTATGATTCTTATTTCACTCATAGATCATTGAGAAGTTTGTTATCCAATTTGTAATTATTCTAGCTGTAGTATTGTTATTGACATCTAACAATCTTTCAGTGATCAAAGAACACACTAATAATCTTTTAAAATCATTAAAACTTGCATTGTGGGCTAATGGTCTAACTTGGTGAATTTACTAGTATATTCAAAAATAATTTATATTGAGGCATTTTTGGATATAAAGTTCTATGAATAGAAATTAGGCAAAAATGAATGATATGTCCAGTTATTCTGTTCTATGTATTTACTTGTTTTCATCTAGTTTTTCTATAATTTTCTAAAAAAGAGGTGTTAAATTCTATCACTCTGTGGAATTACCTATTTATCCTTTTAATCTTGTCAATTTCAATTCTTTTATTTTAAGACTTTGTTATTAAGCACACACATTTGCAATTGCTATGTCTTCTGATGAATTAATCCTTTTATTTTTATGAAATATTCTTTACTATTTTTGGTAATACTCTTGAGATCTATTTTATTTAGTATTATTACAACCATTACAAGTATTATTATGGCTACTCATTACATGATAAATCTTTTTCTTTTCATATACTTTTAAATTTTTTTTTTTTTTTTGAGACAGAGTCTCACTTTTTTGCTCTCAATAGAGTGCTGTGGCATCTTAGCTCACAGCAACCTCAAACTCTTCAGGTCAAGCGATCCTCTTGCTTCAACCCCCTAGGTAGCTGGGACTACAGGCACCTACCTGCCACAATGCCTGGCTATTTTTTGTTGTAGTTGTCATCATTGGTGTTTAGCAGCCCTAGTGTATGTGGCTGGTGCCCTAACCACTGCACTACAGGTGCCACACCACTTTTAACCTTTTTTTGTTTATATTTACAATATGTTTCTTGTAGGCTTGGGCCTGTAGCTCAATGGTTAGGGAGCATTGTGGCAAGTACCTGTAGTTCCAGCTACTTGGCAGGCTAAGGCAAGAGAATCACTTAAGCCCAAGAGTTTGAGGTTGCCATGAGCTGTGATGCCACAGCACTCTACCAAGGGCAACATAGTGAGACTCTGTCTCAAAAAAAAAAAAGAAGTCTCTTGTAGATAGCATTTAGTTTGGTCTTGATTTTTCTTTTAATTCTTTCTGATGATATGTGCCTTTTAATTAGAGTGTTTAACCCATTAATATTTAATGTAATTATTAACATGATTGAACTTGGGTTTCATTTTATCCTTGATATATTTTTAACCTCTCTTTTTTCATCCCACCCTTATTCTACCTTCTTTTAGGTTACTTCAATATCTTAATTTCCATTTTGGAACATTTATTTGTTTGTGCATTTCAGAAAATGGCTTGCTCTACTCCTTCTTAACTTTTCATCATGCTGTATTTCCAAAAAGAAAAAATATTATAATGCATAGGTCCATTTACTTTCCATCCTACCACCCTTTAAATTATAGTTATCACATAAATCACATCTAAGTACATTATAAATCTCACAAGACAATGTTACACTTACTTTTTGCCACAAGAATAATTTATATTTTATTTATTTTATTTCTTTTTGTTGCAGTCTTGCTCTCTTTCCCAGGCTAGAGTGAAGTGGCATTAGTCTAGTTCATGGCAACCTCAAACTCCTGGGCTTGAGCAATCTTCCTGCCTCAGTCTCCTTATTAGCTGGGACTATGGCATATGCCACCATATATTTTTTCTTTCTACTTTTAGTAGAGATGGGGGTCTCACTCTGGCTTAAGCTGGTCTCAACCTCCTGAGCTCCCTCTTGACCTCCCAGAGTCCTAAGATTATAGATGTGAGCCACCACACCCAACCCATTTGCATTTTAAAGACATTAAAAGAAAAGAGTATGTTATATTTTTCAATATATTTACCATTTTTATATCATAAAACCTATTCATTCCTGGAAATCCAAGATTTTCTCTGGTATCATTTTCTTCAATTCCAAGTACTTTTAGTGCAGTTATGGTAAAGAGAAATTCCCTGAATTTTTCATTACCTAAAATTGTTTTTATTTAACTTCATTTTCTGATGGACATTTTGCTGGATTTAGAATTCTGGAATGGCAATTATTTTCTTTTAACACTTTAAAGATATTCTGTTGTCTTCTAGCCTCCATTGTGTTAGGTGAAAGTCTATGAAAATTTCTGTCATCTTTTTTCTATATGTAATGTGATGTTATTCTCTGGTTGCTTTCTTATTTTTCTCTTTATCTTTGTGGATCAGTAGTTTGACTATAATGTTGCTTAGGAAAGGATTTTTAAAATTTGCTTTGAGGTTTTCTTAAGCTTTTCATATCTGAATATTTACATTTTTGAAAAATTTGGATTTTGGGGGGCATTTTTTTTGAAATTTTTCTTGCCCTATTGTCTTTTTTGGTGAGATATTTTGAAATTATTTCACAGGTCCCTGAGGTTCTGTTCATTCTTTTCAATTTTTAAAAAAATCTCTCTTATTTGAAATGAATGATTTCTGTTGATTTATTTTCAAATTCACTAATTTCTTCCTCTCACCTTCATTTTGTTTTTAAGCTCATCTATTGAATTTTTAATTATACATATTTTATTTTTCACCACAAACATTTTCATTTGTTTCTTTTTTATATGTTCTTTTTCTCTGGTGAGGTTTCTTATCTTTTCATACATTATTGGTATATTTTCCGTGACATCATTGATATATTTATAATGGCTATTTTATCTTTTCCTGATAATTCCAACATATGAAGCATTTTGTTGTTGGCTTCTTTTGTTTGCAATTTCCCTTGTTACTGAGTCACATTTTTCTAGCACTTTATATGTTTTATAATTAATACAATATAATATAATTTTATATTATATTCTGGATAATGTGAATTTTATATAGCAGAGACACTGCATTTTGTTATATTCCTCTAAAGAGTGTTGATGTTTTGCTTTGGCAGGCAACTAATTTAGTTTGACTTAAACTAAAAGCCATAAAGTCTTTGGCAAATGAAAGTTCAGGACTGAATTTTGTTCGTTTGCTTTAACTACTAGATGCTTTCCATTTGACTCATTCAAACACAGTTCAAGGATCAGTCAGACACTTGAGCTGAGTGTAAGTACAGAATTTGGTATTCTTATTTCTTGGCTTTCTTTTACCCTCACTGATTGTCCAGTTTCCTTGGGATTTTCTCCCTTGTTCCTCTAGCCAGAAAAGTAGCAGATGTTTTCTTGGAATTTCAGGCATGTTACCTTGACCACAATTCTGGTTGCTTTCAGAGCATACTTTCAAAAACTGGAATTTATACTGTGCTAATTTCTTGTTTTTAAGACAAATTTGATTGCCTTCTAATATGCCTACATTTTTCAGTTCCTGGAGTCCTCAAGTGTTTCTGTTTTTCTTCCAGCCTTCCTTACTTCCTGGAAGATGTTACTTATTGGAAGATAAGTTGTTAGATAGTCACTCTTTTATGCCAAAAGCAAACCATTGTATTTTGTTTTCTATCCTTGGAGGTCTATACTTTTGTCTAGTGCTTTCTTTGTTAATCCTCATTTTGCTTGGGCTAGCTCAAGTGGGTTTTGGTTTTTGCACAACCAAAACAGAAGCCATTGATTAGGGGATCCAGGACTACTATAGAACGGGCAAAATGGTGTAGTGGCAAAAAGGGAAAAAGTGGGAGAGGGAGAGAAAGAGGGAGAGACATTAGGAGTTACTTTACACAAATGAGCCTCCTTTCTTATGTGGTCTTTAGCAATTGGCTTTGAGTTGTTTGGAATTTAAACTGTTAAGAAACTGGGTTGCTTACTGTAGCTTTCAAGGACATAGCCACATGGAAGCTGTTGAGTTGTATTGGTGTCATTACTTACATCTTTAACCCAAGGTAGTTTTATAGTTCTAATATAAAGTGGAAGATATTAAAGAAACCTGAGCATCATTCTTTGACTAACTTATGTCCTAATAGTCCATTTTTGAGTTTTTGATAGATCCCAAAGGGTATAGCTTCATGAAAATTTAAGAGAAGAATAGCTGGGATGATTCTGGTGCTTCTCTCAGACAACAGAATCCTCTTCCCTCCCCTGTCCTTCTCCTGAGTAATTCCCATTGTGCTACAGCAAGGTCTGCATCCTGGCTTTCTCCCACTCTGTAACCAACCTGTTTCTTTTTTTCTTTTTTTTTTTTTTTGAGACAGAGCCTCAAGTTGTCACCCTGGATAGAGTGCCATGGCATCACAGCTCACAGCAACCTCCAATTCCTGGGCTCAAGCGAGTCTCCCGCCTCCACCTCCCACGTAGCTGGGACTACAGGCGCCCGCCACAACGCCCGGCCATTTTTTAGTTGCAGCCGTCATTGTTGTTTGGCGGGCCCAGGGTGGATTTGAACCTGCCAGCTCAGGTGTATGTGGCTGGCGCCTTAGCCTGTTGAGCCACAGGTGCCGAGCCAATCAACCTGTTTCTATTCATTTCATTCTTATTACCAAGGACGAAGAATTGAACTTTAATAGTCAATTCTTGTGAGGTTCCCTTGGCTATCTTCAGCAGTGGGGTGGCATTTCTTTTTCCACTTCTGGAGTTTCCTACTCTTAATCTCTATGCTTTTTGGATCCATATTATTTTTATTGTAGACTTAGTAGAGAAGCCAGAATTCTGGTTGTAGCTGTGGACATTAGAGTATATTCAAATTTTGTGGAGATCTTCAGATTGGGAGGTAGCTGAACAGGTAGAAAGACACTTGCTTTTAACCTTCTGCACCTGCAACAACAAAATTGTCTCTGTGAAGGAACCTAAGAACTCTTTGAACCTATCAATTGCACGGCTCCATTATATGTGGCAATGGTTCTGACCATCCCTTCCAAGTAGGCGATATCTGGTCTTTTGAATATTTAACAGGGCTTTAATAGGTCTTGCTCTACTAGACTTGATTTTGCTCAAGTATGAAGTGAAGGGAACAGATCTGTGGGAGTACCTTTGGAACACTGGAATTTATGTAAAGTAAATGAAAGAAAATAATAACAGTGCCCATGGAATTGGTATTTCTTTCCCTGATAGAGAAGTATGTAGCCATAATTTCCTAAATAAGGTATCTATCTTCGAAACTTTTTTTCTGTTTGGCATTCAGTTCAGCTACTTTTCTGACATCTGAACTAAGTTTCCTTCCTTGTTATTGGCAAAGATGTCTGCCTACATTTCTACCCTCAAGGATTAGTTTATGAAGACTTTTTGACTCGTTCCTTCCTTACATACCCTTCATGAGCCAAAGCACCACTCAAGCAACAGGAACACACACTGATAAGTCTAGTTGCTGTGTTTGCATCATAATCCTGAAAGACACATTCCCAAATGCTATAAATTTGAATGTCAAAAAGTCCCAAAAGATAAAAGGCCTAACATATAAAAATTTCAAAAATCATAGAGGCAAATTATAGAAAAAGGATTAGTGCATTTTCAATTGTATGCAGGGAAAACTGCATGACATTAATTGTGTCATGCTAGATGGAACTATTACCTTATTATTTGCATTTAGTAGAACATTCATATGAGTGGATTGGACATGGCAAAATGGCAACAATGAAAACGTCATTTTAAAAATCCATCATTTGCTTGCATTGGCATTCCTTCCAGCTGATGATATTCCAGAAGCTTTTAATAAATTAAATCATCATTTCCTAAAGAATCCAGTGGAACTACTGACTAGTTAAAAAATAATTATGTGCATGAGGGGATGAGAAGACAAGCAATAGTCTTGCTGTTTGATCATCAGTATTGTTTCTGCAAAATCTGCGTTCTGTACATGAGTACATGTGGAAGGGATTTCTGTGTACCCCAAACAGCATAGAAACATGGCACAGAAGATGGAAAATTTTAATAAGGAATGCTCATGTCAGTGTATATTGAATCACAGAATAATTTCAAAAAGAGCAGTACCATGAATGGATGTATTTTTTGAGGAGAGCCATATCCAAAAAGAAAAAAAGAAAAGCAGCAATTCTTCATAATGCAAGACTTCAGAATATAGTTAATGATCATTCAATTCAGCCAGGTTTTATGGACTATCTCCATGGAATTGTCCATAATGTATCCCTGTACCACTTTTTTATATGTTGAATTATTATAGTTCTTTTCTTCTTCTCTTTTTCCTTTTTTAGTTTTTTCCCACTATTTCAAACTGTCAATGTTATTTTTTACAACTTGCTATGGTATGTATGTCATCTTTACATTCATTTCCAATACTGGAAAGATAAACTGTGTAGAGCCTTTTAGAGAGTTCTTATTCATTTTATGCATTTTTTGCAAATTTGACTTCATTAAAGTACATTATCACAACATTGACTTTATGTGTGAGAATTACGCATGTATGTAGAAATGTTTAAACTTCCTCAGTAAATGAAGAGATGTCTTTTTTGTGCATCTGCATTTGTGAAAGATGAACCTTCTTGGGTACTCTTTGGGCAACCACACTATGTAGTGGTGACCCATTGTGGCTTTTGATCAATTTTTTCAAAAGACTTAGGTTGTCCATCACAATATTTCAGATGACCACAGTTATAAAGCTCAGTACACACAATTACTGCCCAACATGATATGCATTTATATGTTTTTCTTTCTGGCCTATTTCTTTATGAGTAGGATTGATCGGCTCATAACTGTTATACCTAAAGAACAGTCATTAATATGCCTGAGTGATTATGCTTGCAAAAATATATATTATTATTGCCTATTTATGGTGTAAAATGTTCTGTGAAGTGTCCTGTCATGCTTTTATATGCTTCTTAAATAAATTGCTTTAAAAATATAAATAAATATCTATTTAAATAATTAAAAAATGGTCTTTAGAATTATGATTTTGGGATTTTGATCTTCAGGGATTTCAGCATTTCCAATTATGGAGTTCTTTCAACAGTTCCAATTATTGACTGTTTGTTTCAGGATTATGATCAGCTCCTTAACAGCTTCAAAGGAACAAAGAGGACATGGGAGACAGGACATGAACCAACATGCTGCTGAGATTCCTCAGTTTCCCAAAGGATTTATAATTAGTTGGTCTGAAGAGATAGACTGCAGTGGGCCCAAACTCACCTTACTGAACCAGTGTGTATACCAGCACAGCCTTTTCTGTATTCTTCATGACAAGATAGCATCCTGAAACTCAGGGGTTACCATTTTTATGTTGAAAATGATGACATAGTCTTATGGGAAACAGGAGTGGACCATCTCTTAAAGCCTTCTGATGCCTTTAATTGAGTAGATTCCATGTGCTCCTTGGGTCCTGTAGCAGTAATCATTGAAGCACTCTGAAGTGATTCTGCCTGGGTTTAAATCCTTGCTCTGGCACTTAGTAGCTGTGTACTCTTGGGCAAGTCACGTACAACTCTTCTGTGTCTCATTTTTCTTATCTATAGAGTGGGGATAATTACAGAAACAACCTTATAGGGTCATTCTGAAGACTGAATTGGTCGACATGTATGAGCAGCTTAGAACAATGCCTGGTGCTTAGGAAGTATCAAGCTGCTGCTGCTGCTGCTTCTGCTTCTCTTTTCTGCTTGTCCTTCTCTTATTCTTCTTTAAACCTTCCAGACCCTGGACTTTCCTAGAGTCCCTGAGATGATCAAAACAGGGAAGAGTAGAGAGCAATGTTAGAGAAATTATACTTCAGGCCCATATAACTTGTCCTTCCAAGGGAGAAAAAAAAAAAAAAACCTTATTTGTTGTGACTTTAATGTATGTTAGAAACTTAACATGTACTTCTGTAATCCTTACAGCAATCCTGGAAGGCGGATACCATCATTCCTATTTTAAGGTGAAGAAACAGAGTGGTAACTTGCCCAACATCTCATAGTGTCTTAGTCCATTTTTCTGTTGTTATAAAGGAATACACAAGGCTGGGTAATTTATAAAGAAAAGAGGTTGATTTGGCTTACAGTTCTGCACATAGTACAAGAAACACAGCTGTAGCTTTTGCTTCTGGCAAGGGCTTCAGTTGACTTCCTCTCGTGGTGGAAGGTGAAGGGGAGCTGGTATGTGCTGAGCGTCACAAAGTGAGAGTGGAAACAAGAGAGAGAGGAAGGGGAGGTTCCAGGCTCTGTTAGTTTTTGTGGAAACACCTGGAGGCAGAACTCACTCATTACCATCTAGCCATTCCTGAGGGATTTGGCCTTCTGACAAAAACATCTCTAGTTAAGCTTCACCTCCAATACTGGGGATCAAATTTCAGTGTAAGGTTTAGGAGGTGGTATCCAAACATCAAAACTGTAGCACATAGTAGGGGCAGAGCTGAAACTCAAATCTAATGCTAAGCTAATTTCAAAGCTCATTTAATTTTCAAAGCTGTTGGATCTTTTGTGATCCTTTAGCATTTTGCACTAAAGTTCTCAACTTGAGTCCTGGAGAAAGGGATGGATAAAAAAGGCTGTATTTATTTATTTGGATGATGTCAGGAGCTTTCTTTGTAGAAAGTGGAGTAAAGGAGGGGCAAGATGGCCAACTAGAGCCAGCTTTTGACAGAAGCTCCCATCCAAAGGGAAGGGTAATGACCAGAAAGTACTCAATAAAGCTGAAGACAGGGAGCTGAGCCAAGAGAGAAGAGTGATAACCACACATCACCTCTGCTGAGGCAAGCTACGACTCCAAGAAAGCAAATTTCAGGTTTTCTACAGGCGAATGGCGAACTGAGGACCTCTTGTCTCATTCCATGGGAGAGAGTTGCAGGAGGTGGGTACTACTTCTCCTGAGGGACCCTGCTGTGACCCTGAGCACTCTCTTGCCAGGCATGAAAGTTAAACTAATGTTTTCCCTGCCATTTTGAACTTCCAGTCCACCCTTCCCCATCACCTGATGGTGAGGAAGCCGAACCCCTGAAGAGACCAGAATGTCTGCGGTTCATTGCCAGGTCTGGACACTGCAAGGGCCGTGGTAGAAAAGCTGCACTGTAACAGTGTAGCCAGCAATAGTGCAGACAAAGAGGGAGGAGGCTGTTGAGCTTGGCTCTGTGAAAGTGCAAACCAGCTATGGGACGAGGCTTGTGTCCTGTGCACCCTGCCCTGCCCAGCCAGAGACACTTGCCACGTACCCTGCCCTGCCAGAATCGGGCACTGTGCACCCCACCTTGCTGGAGCTGCTATGTGCTCCACCCAGCCAGAGCTGCTTGCCACGTGCCCAGCCCTGCTGGAGCCATGCCCCACACCCCACCCTGCTGCTAGAATTGTGTCCCTGTGCTCCTGGAGCCAAGGCTATACCCATCTCCCTGGCCATGGGAGCCCCCTGGAGAGCTGCTCAGGGACACCTCCTATGAAGATTTAGCAACAGTAGAGTGATCCCCCTGGGGTCTAATCTTGGAGAGACACCTCCCCAACTCCCAACTCTGAGGACTACCAGAGGAAGGCAGACCTTGCCCTAAAGGGATACCAGTGCTGCAGAGCAGCTGGGGCAAAGGTGCAGTGGCTGAGGGAGAAAATCATTTGCTGACTTGTTATCCTCAGGTTCAGACTGAGCTCAGGTGGAACACTCCCCAGTTGCCATTGACTACCCGAGGCAGGGAGGCCTCAGCTCCCCCAGCTGGCTGGTGGAAGAGGGTGGTGGCTGGGCTGAGGGGGCATTGACTTTGACTTTGGCAGGCACAAAGCCTTGACACATCTGCTTAACTCATGGGGTTACCAGTGACTGGGCATAAAAGAGGTGCAAGGTGGGGAAAGAGAAACTAGCCCCCTGGTCCAACTCTACTAGTTGGAGGGCCTTTTCTGACTCCACAGAGAACCAGAGCGAGCCCCATTCGAGCAGTCAGTAGACCTCTGCTATCTAGTTGCTAGAGACCTTTTGAACTCTCCCACTTGAGAGTTGGTACTGACTGGGTCAATTGGTTTGAAACCCCTAACCAGGGCCAATCACCCAAGGACCCTCTTGGGTGGTACCCTGGTTGTGTGGCAATGGGAAGGATTGATTGCCCTCTTCCAGTCATTGTCTGTGGTGGGCAGGGTGTCTTAGTTGCTTATATTTCTCTACAGTTGAGACTTCAACCCAGAATCACTGAACCACTAGGATTGGACAAAGATCAGCTGAATATAAGACAGAGCCATCTAATCCCACCACACCAAGCAGGTCCCCAGAGCCTTAGACTGTAATACTGTACAGGTCCTTTGCAAAGCTGTAGGGGAAAAAGCTACAGTCACCAGTCCCAGATCCTTGGCAAAGGGCTGGTTAACCACAACTCCAGGAGCTCTCAATCCAATTTCACCTTACCTGCTCATCTAGTCAAATGGTGAAAAATAATCATGGGGTGGAATCAGTGGAAAAACTCTGGCAACATGAATAATCAGAGTAAATCAACTCCCCCAAGAAATGACAAAATAGACACACTAGATTATCCCATTCATAAACAAATGGCTCAGATGTTAAAATTGAGTTTAGAATTTGGATGGCAAATAAGATCAACAGAATGGAGGTAAAGATGGAATTAGAGTTTCAGGAGTAATTCAAAATTTGTCTCAAGAATTCAATGAATTTAAAGACAAAATCACCAAAGATTTTGACACATTGAGGCAACAACTTGCAGCCTTCAAAGATCTAAGAAACAGTAGAATCCCTCAGTAACAGAATGGAGCAGGCAGAAGAAAGGATCTCTGACATTGAAGACAACACTTTTGAATGCTCTCAAATGCTCAAAGAAGAAGGGACATGGAGAGCAAAAATGGACCATTCTCTGAGAGAATCGTGGGACCACTCCAAAAGAGCAAACATCCACCTTATAGGAATCCCTGAAGGAGGAGAGGGTTGCCTCAAAAGGCCCAGATTCTCTACTCCAAGAGATAATTGAGGAGAACTTCCCAAACCTGGCAAAAGATTCTGAAATCCAGATAGCAGACAGTTTCAGAACCCCAGCTTGACTCAACCCGAATAAGGCATCTCCTAGACGCATTATAATTAAATTTGCCAAAGTTAATATGAAGGAGAGAATTCTGCAAGCAGCCAGATGCAAGAAAACCATATACTACAAGGGGAAGAATATTAGAATGACTGAAGATCTCTCTGCTGAAACTTTTCAAGCTAGAAGAGGGTGGTCATTGACCTTTAATTTCCTAAAACAAAATAACTTTCAACTCAGGATCCTGTATCCAGCTAAACTGAGTTTCATTTATGATGGAGAAAGTAAATACTTTAATGATATTCACATGTTGAAGAAATTTGCCATAACTAAACCAGCTCTCCAGGATGTTCTCATACCCATCCTCCACAATGACAAGCACAATGCTCTACCAACAAAGTAAACTCACTCAGAAACTTTTGATCAAACTCCAACTTCCACAGTGGCAAAGGATTAAAAATGTCCACTGGAGTTTTGAAAAATACCCAAAATACTACCAGGCTTATCAATACTCTCAATTCATGTGAATGGCTTAAATTTTCCTCTACAGAGGTGCATGTTGGCTGACTAGATATAAAAACTGAGGCCAGATATCTGTTGTATACAAGAATCTCAGCTTACCTTAAAAGATATATATAGACTCAGGGTGAAGGATGGTCATTTATAATTCAGGCAAATGGAAAGCAGAAAAAAAGCAGGTGTTGCAATTTTATTTACAGACACACTAGGCTTTAAACCATCAAAAGTAAGGGAAGATAAGGGTGGTAACTTCATATTTGTTAAGGGCAATGCTCAACATGATGAGATTTCAATTATTAGCATTTATGCACCCAACCAGAATGTGCCTCAATTTATAAGAGAGAGTCTAACAGACATGAGCAACTTGATTTCCTATAGCACCATAATAGTTGGAGATTTTAACACCCCTTTGATAGTGTTGGATAGATCCTCCATAAGAAACTAAGCAAAGAAATTTTAGACTTAAACTTAACCATTCAACAATTGGATTTAACGACATCTACAGAACATTTCATCCTAACAAAACTGAATACACATTCTTTTCATCAACCCATGGAACATCCTCCCAAATTGACCACATCTGAGGTCACAAGTCTAATCTCAGCAAATTCAAAAGAATAGAAATTATTCTTTGTATTTTCTTGGACCATCATGGAATAAAAGTTGAACTCAGTAACAAGAGGAATCTGCATACTCATATAAAATCATAGAAACTAAATAACCTCATGCTGAATGATAGCTGAGTCATAGATGAGATTAAGAAGGAAATTTCCAAATTTTTAGAACAAAATGATAATGAAGACATGAATTATCAGAACCTCTGGGATATCACAAAGGCAGTCCTAAGAGGGAAATTTATAGCATTGTGAGCCTTCCTAAAAAGATTGGAAAGAGAGGAAGTCAACAACTTAATGGGACATCTCAAGCAACTGGAAAAGGAAGAACATTTCAACCCCAAATCCAGCAGAAGAAGAGAAATAACTAAAATTAGAGCAGAATTAAATAAAATTTAAATCAAAAAAATTATACAACAAATCAATCAATCAAAAAGTTGTTTTTTTAAAAGGTCAATAAAATAGATAAACCTTTGCCTAACCTAACCAGAAATAAAAGAGTAAAATCCCTAATTTCATCAATCAGAAATGATAAAGGCCAAATAACAACAGACTCCTCAGAATTTTTTTTTAACATCTTTAAAAATGTGTTTATTTTTTAAAAAATCAGTTGTATACAAAAGTGTTCCGTAGTTTTTAATTCTCAAGACAAATACCCAACCCTCCACCCACAGCCCACCCTGCTTCAATGGTATTTCTGGCAACCCACCCAT
>CAUYRH010178521.1:0-20910 GCA_963574655.1 Perodicticus potto
CCTGTAGTCCCAGCTACTTGGGAGGCAGAGGCAGGAGACTCGCTTGAGCCCAGGAATTGGAGGTTGCTGTGAGCTGTGATGCCACAGCACTCTATCCAGGGTGACAGCTTGAGGCTCTGTCTCAAAAAAAGAAAAAAAAAAGAAAAAGAAATGACCATGCTCATGCACAGGCCTGTATGTAAACAAAGCAACATCATCATAATTACCAAAAGCTGGAAACAGCTAGATATCCCTCAGCAGATGAAGAGCTGAACACATTGATACATGCAAAGAGTGGGGTTACTACTCAACAGGGAACAGGACCACTATCTCTCTCCCTCTCTCTCTCTCTCTCTCTCTCTCGCTCTCTCTCTCTCTCTCACACACACACACACACACACACACCATGCATGAGTGTCCAAAGCTATGCTGTGTGAATGAAAACAAGGAGACACATATTGTATGGTCCATTTGTTGTAAATTTTTTCAGACAGAAATCAGATCAGTAGTGGCCAGGAATCAGGAGCCAGGGGCCTGGTTGGCTGCAAAAGGGTGTGAGGAAATGGGAAAGGGAGTAGAAGGTTCCATAGCTAGATGTAGGCGGTGGGTACCTGTCATTTACCAAAAGGCCTTGAGCTAGATACCTCAAAGAGCGCATTGTATTCTATGTAAATAATACTTCAGTAAAGCTGATTTTTTTCAAAAGATAAGAATAAGAATCGTTAGTTTGGGTCAAACCCAAACCCACCCATATACTGTTTCTGAGAGCTGCAGCTAAGCAGTGAAGACAGAGAAGGCCTGAAAAGAGAATAGGGAAGCATGCGTCAGGTCCAGTGTGGCTCTGCCGCCTGCTACCACCTCCTGCCCCACTGCCCTCTTCTGCAACTCCCCTCCCCACCACAAGGCCATTCATCTGGGGGTTCTGGCCAGACTGTGGGGGGATTCCCTTGTCCAGGCACCCAGATGGGTCACAGGGACAGAGGGACCAACCTGCAGAGGCTGTGAGAAGCATCTGATGTTGAAGGGCAAGAAACAGCCATCTGTGTGTCCTGTGCTCCTGTCCTGCACAGCAAGCCCGTGGCTGTGGAGGATGGCTCACTTCTCCTTCAGGGATCCCTCCTGCTTCACTTGGGACTTTCTCTGCCTACAGTCCTCTCTCCCTCCTGCTCCTGCTCTCACTAGCTGCTCCATCTCGATGCTTGGAACTGGGAGAATGGGTATCACAGTCAAGCAAAGGGAGTTCAAACCCTAGTCCTGCCATTTATCTGCTGGGTGATCTTGGGCAAGTCACTTGACCTCTTTGACGCTCAGTTCCCTCATCTGTGAAGTGGGGGCAATAGGCTCGGTGCCCGTAGCACAGTGGTTATGGTGCCAGCCACATACACCGAGGGTGGCGGGTTCAAAGCTAGCCCAGGCCAGCTAAACAATTGTAATAAAAAAATAGCCAGGTGGGGGTGACGCCTGTGGCTCAGTGAGTAAGGCACCGGCCCCATATGCCGGAGGTGGTGGGTTCAAACCCAGCCCCGGCCAAAAACGGCAAAAAAAAAAAAAAAATATATATATATATACACACACACACACACACACATATATATATATATATATATCTAAAAAAAAAAAAAAAATAGCCAGGTGTTGTGGAGGGCGCCTGTAGTCCCAGCTACTTGGGAGGCTGAGGCAAGAGAATTGCTTAAGCCTAAGAGTTTGAAGTTGCTGTGAACTGTGATGCCACAGCACTCTACCGAGGGCAACATAGTGAGACTCTGTCTCAAAAAAAGAAAGAAAGGCTCAGTGCCTGTGGCTCAAGCAGCTAAGGCGCCAGCCACATACAACTGAGCTGGTGGGTTCAAATCCAGCCCAGGCTGCCAAACAACAACAACGATGATGGGTGCAACCAAAAAATAGCCAGGCATTGTGGTGGGCACTTGTAATCCCAGCTATTTGGGAGGTTGAGGCAGGAAAATCGCTTGAGCCCAGGAGTTGGAGGGTGCTGTGAGCTGTGATGCCACGGCACTTTACCCAGGGGGACAGCTTGAGGCTCTGTCTCAAAAAAAAAAAAAAAGAAAGAAAGAAAGAAATGGGAGCAATAATAGTGCCTACTGCTCAGTGAGGGGCTAAGGGTAGGTGAATGCAGAGGCCCTGGAGGCATGGCAGGCTACCTCTGTCTACATCTCCACCTCTTCACTTGTAGAGAGGGAGGTAACAACAGAGCCTTTGTCCCAGGCACTTGCAAGCACTCTTCCCGGGCAGGCATGCTTGCTGGGCCCTGAGCTCTCTGGGTTTCAGTTTCCTCATCTGTAATGCAGGGCCCTCACCAGGCTGGTGGACAAAATAAATGTGTGTAAAACACAGTGATGGTGGGGTGATCATAGTGTTCACTAAATGTGATTCAGAGTGACAACAGCAATTGCTATTTTCATAATAAGTGGAGACTGGCCCCATCATTCTGCATTAGCAGGTGCATATTCCCTTCTCATTTTAGCCCTGTCACTCTCATCTTGGTGATCAATGTCAAACCCTAGATTAGGTAAAGGATTTGTAGGAGGTGGGGCTTGGAGAAAAGGCTGGGGGAGAGGCCACTCTGCCTAGGCCTATCAGAGCCCAGATCAGGGCTGGCAGGAAGCAGGGCACAGCTCAGTGCTTCACAGAAAATGCCTCCCTTCCCCACCCAGCTCATGGGCCCACTGGCCTCTTAACCTGGGTGGCCTCAGTTCCCTCTGCTGCCTCCTGAAGGTGCTAGACCAGTGGCACTTTGAGAACCCTGCCAGTACCCCCATTCTGGGTCTTTGGAACCAAATGGCGGACCACTGGAAGCCCTGGGAGCCTCCGCCTTCACGCAGGCTCATAGTCTTGTAGGTTCTCCTCTGAAGTGCCCCTCTTTGAGGGCAGGTGGGGCCACCCCTAGTCTTCCCTTCCAGGGAAACCTAAACTGGCACAAG
Organism: Perodicticus potto; assembly: GCA_963574655.1. Classification (NCBI taxonomy): domain Eukaryota; kingdom Metazoa; phylum Chordata; class Mammalia; order Primates; family Lorisidae; genus Perodicticus; species Perodicticus potto. The sequence continues at coordinate 2,919 of CAUYRH010178521.1, forward strand.
GTGATGTAATCCGGGTGGACACCCAATTCATGCAGGCACTCTGGAAGAGGGCCCTGCATCGCTTGAGGGGTCTTAAGAGGCTGCATTGAGGGCCCCGGGAATGCTTCACTGGGCAACAGGCATGCCCATAAAAATACCGTGGCCACCAGGGCTGTAATCTACCATCTGGGCCCTAGGCCTTCCTTGCCCTGAGGCTGCTGCCAGCTTGCCTGCTCCGGAATTCTTGCCCCCCTCCATCTCGCTTCCCCTGCCTCAGAGGTCACAGCCATGAGCCCAGAAGGGGACGCTGGGGAGGAGATCCATCCTTCCCGACGGATGGTTCCCCTGCAGGGCTGCGGGAGAGACTGGGAGTGGGGCCGGCGGAACAGGTCACAGGAGGCCAATCCTGAGGACAAAGAAAAAAGACACCTGGGAAACCTGGCAGGGAGCTGGAGGAAAACCTGGGAGTTGGGGGAGGCAGCTCGAGGGATACCTCTCTTAGCGACCCTCTTGCCCCCGGGCTTACCTCCCGCCCCGACACCCGCCAGGGCTGCGGGGTACGCAGGGTATCACGCCCCGCAGCGCCTCCTCGAGGGCTGGGGATCGAAGTCCGCGAGCCCCTCCTGGAAGGACCCGGAACTGGCGACAGAGTGGGGAGGCATTCGAGGTCAGGCCCAGAGACGTGGGAGTCCTGCTCCGGGGGACAGGGGAAAAGGAGGGGGGACACCGGGGCGCTGCTGCGACCGCGTTGCAGTTGGGTGCTCATCACTGGCCCCCGCCCTAGAGGGCCAGGCGGGGCTGCGGGAGAAGCGGTTCCCGCACCCGACTCCCACGCCCGCGGGAGCACCCCGCCCGCGATTCCCGCGCCAAGCCTCCATGGCGGCGGGGGCTCCACAGTAGTCGGGGGACACTCCCGGGCCGTGGCCCTCTAGCTGCGAGCGGGGGCCCCGCTGAGCTCCGAGAGTGGGGGAGGACTCGGCCCCCACCCCCCATCGGGCCGGGCAAGGGGCGAAGGCGCGGCGCGGCGAGGCGGGGCCGGCGGCCGCGAGGTGATCTCACTCCTCCCTCCCCCGTCTCCCCGACGCTCCCCTCCCCTCCCCTCGGCGCACGCCCGCCCCGCCCCGCCCCCGCCCCGCCACCACCGCCGCCACCGCTGCAGCTGCACCGCAGACACGCTCCGGCGGCGGGTCGGAGGCCGGCTTGCGCAGAGACCGGGCGGGTAGCCCGAGCGGCAGCCGCAGCGCAGGTAAGACAGTCTGGCTTGCCTGGCTCTCAGGCGGCGACGGCGACCCACTGTGCCCTGCCCAAGCCCTGCCCGAGAAGGGAGACATAGCAGCGCCGCCCGATCCGGCCCGCGGTCACCGGCTTTGCGGCCGGAGCCCCACCCATGCTGGGCTCTGGGCACTCGGCACAGCGGATGCAAACAGTGTGGTGAAGGAGGCCAGGTGCGGGACCCCGGCAGGTGAGGGATACCCGGCGGCACCCCGAATGCTGACCTAGGGAAGGGAACGGGGGTCAGGCAGTGTCTGCGTGGGAGGGTGGGGGCTGAAGTTGGTGTGTCCCTGGGCGTATGTGAGAAAAGAGGGGGAGATCGGGCCGGGCTGCGTGCTCCGGGCCGACCGTAGTGGGGTGTGGCCCTGGGCGTGGCTGCCCCCTTCCCTAAGTGGAGAGCCCTGTTTGGCTGAAAACCTGGTCACCAGCGCCAGCGTTGATGGGCGATTGGGCTAAGCGGTCCCTGCGACGGGAGGAGGGGAGGAAAAAGGGCTGGGCGCTGCCTGCCCCCCACCCCGAGGTTAGGGGGGCTTTGTTCTCCCCCTTCATTCCAGACCCTAGCCTGGGCTCCGTGGGGCTTCCCTCAAAGCCTGCGGCAAAGCTAGAGTCTCCTCTCTGGGAGCACAGGCTGCCTCTAGCGACTGTGTCGGGGGGGGGTGTCTGTGACCAGTAAGAGGGGCACTGGTGAGGTCGATTTGGGCACCCACTCGTGTGGTCACATAGGCACGGTATGCATGGGTGTTGAATGCGGGCCCATCAGGTAGGGGTGAGAGAAGGAGGGCCTCATTGGCTCAGGGATAGGGAGTTCTGAAAAGCAACATAACTGGGGCCTGTTCCTTCCTACTGCGGGCTTTTTGCCCGTTGCTGAGTCTTTCTATCTGTTTGGTTATGGGAGGGGTCTCGGATTCCATTCTCTCTTTTCTAGGCTAGATTTTTGGGGTCTTCTTCGTTGGCAGGAATTGCAAAGAACACCTATGACAACCTGCTGCTCCGGAAAGGTTATCTGGACCCCTGCCCATCCCTTCCTGTCTCAGGGAGGCAGGCTTAGGGCCATCTGCTCCCCCCCAGGGAGTGGGGGCTTAGCAGCCCGTCCCCCGTTGGGTAGATGCCTGCTCCTGGGTAAGGCTGCTGTGAAGGCAGGGGCTGCTGGGCAGCCCAGAGCCATCTCTGCTGACTCACATGGCCCTGACAGTGAATAAGCCCAGCCAGCCCTTCTCATGGGAACTGCTGCTGAACCCCATCTTTCTTGTCCCTTATAAGGTGGCTAGGGCAGGCACCTGGCCTGGGCTCTCACCTGGTGCAGCACCCAGCACATGTGCACCTTGGGTTCTGGGCCTTTGAAGACTTTGTCTATGGCCACGTGGGAGTTTGTGGCAGGACTAGAACGGGGATGGGGACCTCTCCACCTCCCAGGTTCCTGGCCATTTCTCCTTGCTGCACTTCAGTCTCTCTTTTGCTCCTTATTTATGTCTGTGTGTGTGATCCCCAAAGTAATACATCTTATTGTTGTGCACCTGGAAAGTACAGAAAAGAACAAAAGAAATTAAGAATCCCTGGTGATCTTATCAGCAAGAGGGACCCCCCCCACCACACTCAACAGCCTCCACCTCTGGAAGGCTCCTCCCCCAGTTCCTTGCTGAGCATCAGGACAATTGGCACCTGGAGGCAGCAGTCCCCAGCCCCAGCCTTGCAGCCAGGAGGAGCTCCCCCTGCCCCAGGAACTCAGCAGCCACAGGGGGGCAGCCACTTGCTGGGCGGCTGTTCACTGCCAGTGCCCACTTGGGCCAGGCTCAGGGCTGGCCATGGAAAAACCAGCAACAAATTGGATTAACCCTGTTCTTGTCCACATCGGGTGTGGGCTCATTTTCCTTTACTTTTACTTTTTTCTGTTATCTTAAGGGAAAAGGGGAGCAGAGTGAGGAGGGGCTTGGTCTGAGGGCTCCTCCAGGAGACAGGAGGAGCTGAGCTATGCCCTCAACAGGCATAGGTACCCCAGGTCTGCACCTTCTGCCTCTGGCCTGAGGGCAGGTGCCTTCCATGGTATACATTTGGCCAAGCCTGGCCTGCAAGGGGCAAGGTGGCAGCCACACATGCCATATTGGCCATTCCGCAGCTCAGTGACGGGACAGTCAGCTGTCCAATGAGGGGCAGACTCACTGATCCCCAAGGTCTCTTTCAAGGCGAATGGTCCGTAGCATCACTCAAAATGGCTACCACTGGGCACTCTCATGGGCATGAGTGTGTGTGGACTGGCAGAGTGGCCCAGTCCAGCCACTTCGGTCACTCATCACTGCCTGTGCCTCTGAACCAGGCTCCAGGAGGGCATGTTCCAGAGGAGGGCGCGGTGTCAGGGCGGAGTCCTGTGCAGAGGCCTGCTGGGATGGGAGGAATGTCAGCCCACCCCCTGCCCTGAGCTTTAGACACTTGCTCTAAGGTCCCATAGGCTGCTGTCTTTGCAGTGCCCCTGGGGCTATGTTGGGGGAGGCTGGGGTTAAGTCCTTGGCGGGGGTGGGGGGGTGCTCCCTGGAATGGCCCTCACAGCCCCTGCCCCCCAAAGCTTTTTGTCTTCCCCCTTGCTCTAATCAGCCCATCCTGAGCACTCCTTCTCCTGCTTACCCTCACTTGCCCTTTCCCCCCAGTTCTCAGTTTTCCCTTCCTGCTCAGCGGAGCTGGGGGGATATGTTTGCTCCCCTCCTGCTCTTCCTGGGCCCATAGATCCAGCTCCACTTTGCTGTTGTATCTCTGCTCCTCTCCTGGCCTCCCCAAAGTTGCCCCTGCCTCCCGCTGATGGCTCTGAGGAGGTTGTATCCTGTCCAGCAGTCACTCAGCACACTCAGCTGGGCTGCAGGCAGGCCTTTGGGTTGGGCCCAGACCCTCCCCACCATGGGGTTCTTTTCCAACCTGGAGGGTGGATAGGGGCGCCTCATGGCCGCCAGCCAGATGAGCAATGGTGGAGATCTCAGTTTCCTACAGGCTGTGGTTGGAGAGGGAGGAGTGGGCAGGGCAGGAATCCCTTTGCAGGGGGAGGGTCTGGACTGCTAGTCTTCTTAGAAGCTTTTCTTTGTCCAGGAGCCCCTGCCCAGGAGCTTGCCTTGGCTCTTCTGTGTTCTCTCCAGGTCAGAAAGCTGCAGAAGGAGTGCCCAGCCACTGCCGTGCCACTCTGCAGCTTGTTCCAGCCTCTGTGTGGGCCAGAATTGGGTGGGGCAGGAAGGTGCCAGCATGCTGGGGTGGCCAAGGGCACTTCTGAGTCCCTTCCACTCAGTGTCAGTCTGAGAGTGGAGCTTGAAGGAAGGGCACTGAGGTTCCCAGGACCCCCTTCTCTTCCCAGCGCTCTGGTCTACAGGACCCAGTGCCAGACAGGTGTGGGGGGTAGGGTAGCTACAGTCGAGGTTTCCATGAGAGGATTGTTGCTGGGGGCTTTGGGAGTCTGCATGGGTATGAGTGGCTTCTAGACCCTGATTTGCATATGTGGGCTCGAAGGTCTGGTCAAGGGTGTGGATTTGCGCGTGTGCGCGTGCGTGCGTGCGTGCGTGCGTGCGTGCGTGCGTGTGTGTGTGTGTGCGTGTGTGCGTGCGTGTGTGTGTGTGTGTGTGTGTGTGTATAGATTCTAGTATCCCTGTTGGCCTGGGTGAAGGTCACATGTTGTTTGCATGTATCCATCTGTGTGTATGTTCGTGAGAGAGCATGCCCACAGACATCCCCACGTGCCTCAGCAGGGCCTGTACTGGGAAGGGGTGTGGCTGAGGGTGGTGGCTGAAGTGGCTCGAAGCAGAGCTATGTGGTGGTGGTGGGGACCAGAGCCAGCCTCTGGTCAACCCAGGCTTGTGGCTTCAGTGGAAGGGGGTGTTCCTTCTGGTCCCCTCCCCCAGCTGTCATGCCTAAGGAATGCTGAAGCCCTGGGGAGCACAGAGCCTCCATTGTTCATCCCCAGGCTTCCTGTGCCCCCCTCTGCCCTTTAACCCTGTGGGAGTGGGGTGCCCTAAGGAGGTCTGTGGGGCCTGGCAGTGTCTGAGTTTCCAGGCCCTCCACCCCAACACCAACACACTTGGGCCAGGTGGCTCAGGCCTGGCTGGTCTAAGCAGCAAAAGCTGAGGCTCGTGTCAGGGCTGCTCCTTGCTCCAGGCCCTGCTCTCTCCCTGCTTTCCACTGCCTGGTCTGCTCTGCAGCCCCAAGCTCCCTAGACCTCAGGAACCGGATGCACCTTATCCCTGAAGCCCCCTGCAATGCAAGAGTCATCCTAGCTCCTGAGGAGGCCTGGTGCCTGGGAGGGGTCCCATTCATTTCTCTGGCCTTCTAGGGGTCTGGGAGCTGCAGCCCCACCCGCTGCTGGGCTGTTATGACTAGAGAGGGGGACCTTCCACGTAGCTGAGGCTTCTTTGTGAGGGGAGCTCTGGGACCTTTGGTTTCAAAAAAGAGGTCAGAGTGAGCCAATATTCTGGATTCCAGATAGAAGAGGAGGCAAGAAACACAGCATGTCCTCAAGCCCAGCAGGGAAAGGAGTTTGCCTTCTTTTGGACTAAGTACTTGGATAGGGTGGGGCATCATGTGCAGTCCCACAGAGCCTCAGGCTGCGGAGAACCCCAGCTGGGGTGAGAAGATTTGTTTGGAATAAGGTTCCTGTTGTGCTGAGACCTAATGTTGGTCACATCCCACTTCTGTGTGGCCTCTCTCCCAAGAGTTCACTCCCTCCCCCGTATTTGCCTGCCATCTGCCTAGCAAACAGACCCTTACCCAGGGCAGGAAGGCTTAGAAACCATCCTTGGCCCAGCCCCTGGTCCCCTAGGAATCCAACAGGATCAGATGTCTGGATGCCAGAGTCCCTGAGAGGCCAGCTGACCCTAGTTACTTTTGGCAGCTTTGAGACCCTCTTCCCCTTCTACATTACCACTGCTGGTGAGCACCAGTGCCAGCTCTGTGACCTTGAACACAGTTGCAGTCCTCTGAGCCTCAGTTTCTTCATCTGTAAAATGGGAATAATGATAGTACCTCCTGAATGTGTGTAAATGTGCTGAGAAAAGTTCCTTGGGCAGTGCCTGTGGCTCAGTGAGTAGAGCCCCGGCCCCATATACTGAGGGTGGCGGGTTCAAACCCGGCCCTGGCCAAAATGCAAAAACAGAAAAATAGCTGGGCATTGTGGCAGGCGCCTGTAGTCCCAGCTACTCGGGAGGCTGAGGCAAGAGAATCGCCTAAGCCCAAGAGCTGGAGGTTGCTGGGAGCAGTGACGCCACGGCACTCTACCGAGGGTGACAAAGTGAGACTGTCTCTTAAAATAAAAAAAAGAGGCTTGGCGCCTGTGGCTCAACGGGCTAAGGCGCCATCCACGTACGCCTGAGTTGGCGGTTTGAATCCAGTCGGGGCCCACCAAACAACAATGACGGCTGCAACCAAAAGATGGCCGGGCGTTGTGGTGTGTGCCTGTGGTCCCAGCTACTTGGGAGACAGAGGCAGGAGACTCGCTTGAGCCCAGGAATTGGAGTTTGCTGTGAGCTGTGATGCCACCGCACTCTATCCAGGGTGACAGCTTGAGGCTCTGTCTCAAAAAAAAAAAGAAAGAAAAGTTCCTGGTGTGTGGTCAGTGAGTTTACTTAATAGAAGGGGGCAGCTGACTAAGATCCCAGGGGTCCTCCCTGCTCCCCTACAAAGGGTTAAGCTCATTAAACTCTGTCCTTTTCTTCCCCATCTGTTTTTAGAGACAGAGTCTTACTCTGTCACCCTCAAACTGTTGGGCTCAAGTGATCCTCTTGCCTCAGCCCAAGTAGCTGGTACTACAGGTGCCCGCCACAACACCCGACTATTTTTAGAGATGGGGTCTTGCTCAGGCTGGTCTCAAACTCCTGATCAGGCAATCCACCCATCTTGGCCTCCCAGAGTGCTAGGATTACAGGAGTGAGCCACTGGTCGGCCTTTCCTTTCCCATCTTTTAAGGAGAATGATCCATTATAGGTGAGCTATAGTTGGCTTAGAGACCAATTCCTGAGGCTGCTGAGGGGCTGAGGTAGTATGCTGGGTCTGGCAAGACTTGTAGGCCCCTGGGTACCTGTGGGGCCCCCCTGGAGCAGCGTCCTTTGTGTATTATGTAAATAACTCAAGCAAGGCTTTCCCTACCTCTGCTAGCCTGGGAGTTAGGCTCCATCACCATAGTAACCCGCTAGCCACGGGGGGGAGTGGGGGACAGGGCGAGGGAGAACCTTAAAGAGACACAATATAGGGTGTCAGTGATACCCATACCCTCATATGTACGCCAGTGAACACAAAGACCCCCATTGCCCCCCAGCCTATGAGTGCATGGACCCAGAACCCCACACTCAGACCCTGCCATGTGCCTGGGTGCTGAGCCCCCAGGGTGCCCCAGCTCTGGCCAATCTGATTACCAGGCATTTCCATCCCCAGCGGACACTGGGCAGGAGGGCCAGGAGATCTTTTGCTCCTCTCTCAAAGGGTCTCTTGTTGCTTCTTCTTTGAGAAGAACCCTGGGTAGAGCCTGGGAGCTGCAGTAGATGTGCAGTAGGCATGCTCAGGGTGCTCTTGGATGTTCAGGGAGGAAAGCAGCAACTCAGGTCCCAGTCAGATGCCACCACTTCCCAAGTCACACATGCTGTGCATCTCCCCTTAGCCAGGCAGTGCCTACTCTGTGCTAACAGCAACCTTGGAAGGATTCACTGGCATCCCCTGGGTGATTGTCCTTCCCCGACCCCTCCCTGACACAGGGACCTCCAACTGTTCCCTAACACAGCATGGAGCAGCCAGCAGTGGGTCATTCATCTTGTCTTACAGGCATCCTTGCCCCAGTGCCACAAGTGGATAGGGTCTTGCCTGTCGCTGTGGGCTTTGTTGGGCTCTCTGGCCCCAGCTTACAGCGGTTCCACCTTTATCTCTCTACCCTGTTCTCAGTCCAGCCTGACAGCCTGCGAAACACCCTCCACTGACCCAGGCTCCTCTTCCCTTTGCCCCCGCCGCTTGCCTGGCACGCCCCCAAGGGACAAGGATGCTGTGCAGGCCCTTCTGCGCATGCGCACCTGCACCCCCCTTCTCGCTCTTTCTGCCATTTCTCAGCAGCGCTTTCTGCTGCTGGCTCTCACCCTTTGTACTTCTTTTCCCTCTTGTCTCCCTTTCTCCACTGCCTGGGTCTCTGTTTCTAGATTTGTCTTCTCCTCCCTAACAGTCTCCATCTTAGTTATCACTGTTTCTGATGTTTGTCTTTGTCTCCTGTTCCCAACCGCACTCCTCAGCCTCTCCCACTCCCTCCTGCTTCCTCCTCGCTCCCTCCTGCCTTTCTCGCTCTGTCTGTCACCCTTTGGCAGACCGGTCTTGGCTCCATCTGTGGAGTTCCCCCCCACTGCTTCTTGCCCTCAGTGGTGCTGATGGGGGTAGGGGACCTGCTGAGCTGACAAGCTTATTGCTGGCTCTGTAATTCCTGAGGAATGGGGAGAGATCAGAGACCCCACAACAGTGGTAGGGGAGGAGTGAGAGCCCTCTCCCAGCTGTCGAGCCTCTCAACCTTCTGGCTCCTTCCTGCCTATCTCTAAGTGCCCAGGGCGGTGGCTAGCTGGTGGCAAACACCAGGAGACCAAAAGAGAGGTTTGATGTGAGTCTGTGGATAGTCGAGCTGGGGCCAGGATAGGGGAGAGGGCACGAGAGGGGCGGGAATATTGTATGTGCCTCCCTGGGTATCCATGCCAAACAGCATTCCAGGAACCTCGATTTGGAGGACAAATAGAGGAACTGGCACCCAAGCCCCCCAGGGCAGAAGGGTCCTTCTTTGAGCTTCTCCTGCTCGAGTTTTCCTCCCCTCCCCCTCCTAAGACCAGTGCTCAGAGCTCCCAGGGCTGCCGTTTGATTGTGTGCTCTCTGATCTCAGTCTCCCACTGCTTCTTATAGGCCTTGAAGTTGAGGCCAGTGCCACCTGGGGCCTGCCCTGATCTCACTGGCTTGTTGGGGGAGGTAGGGACAGAACAGATACGCTGTAGTTCCTCCCTTCTGGGCCCCAGCTCAACTCTTACAGACTGGGAACTGGCCAACCATTTGCTACTTCCTGCCCTCCAAGTCATTCTCTTGGCCTTCATGCTGGCCACACTGACCTACCCTGCTGCCTCTCTACCCCTCTCCAGCTTTGGATGGGGACCACTGAGAGCTCCAAGCTGACTGCTGCTCTCCACCAGCCATCTTCCCTGCCCAGTCTCTGTGTGATCTGCTGCTACAGGCCCTACTCTTCTTGATCACTCTCCTCCATAAAATTGATTTCTGGCTCCTGACAGAGCCTGGATGCATTAGCATAAAATGCCAGGTTTCTCTACCCATATTTCAGTGTTCTGCATGAGGGCCTAGCTGAGCACAGGGAGGATTCCCCATATGAATTCTGTGAGGGCCTCTAGTCTGGGGCTCTGGCCTCCAAGCTCTCAGTTCCCCATCAACATCCCTTCTTGCTTTTCCTGCACCTTGACCACTTGCCCCTCTGTCATGCCCTTTCCTGTCTACTTGGGAGTCTGTTTCTTTTTCTTATAATTGTCAGAGGAGCCTCAACTCCAGGACACCAGTCTTTGAGGCCCCTTGCATGCAAGTGGGGTGTGGGTATGGCTGGTGATGCTTGGGCTTGGGATGGACAAATACAGCAGTTGACTCAGAAATGGCCTAGAAGCTAGGACTATGAGGTGCTTGAGAGGTGTTAGAAGCACTGTCTTGGAAAATAGTCCAGAGCTTTCCCTGACTCTGACCTGGAGCATCTGGAAGGCCACAGGCCACAGTTGCCTCTACTGTATCCCAGAGGCCTGAGAGGCAGCAAGGAGGTGTATTCCTCCTTTCTCTTTCTCCCACCAATTCTGAGGGAGGGCTTCCTTCTGTATTCTTTCTTTCTTTTCCTGAAACTGTTCTGGGAAACAGCCATCTTGGTTCCATTTTCTCCCTTTGCTAGTCCACTTCCCAAGGCCCCTGTCAGCTCTTTAGATCTGGACAGCACCCAGGGATCAGTTGGCTCTGAAAGCCACAACAATGAAACTATAAGAAGAGTTCATGAGCCCGGGCATGGTGGGTGGCTCTCTCCTGTAATCCTAGCACTCTGGGAGGCCGAGATGGGTGGATTGCCTGAGCTAAAGACCAGCCTGAGCAAACAGCGAGACCATGTCTCTTAAAAAAAAAAAAAGTAGCTGGGCGTTGTGGCAGGCACCTGTAGTCCCAGCTACCAGGGAGGCTGAGGCAAGAGGATGTCTTTGAGCCCAAGAGTTTGAGGTTGCTGTGAGCTTTGATGACATGGCACTCTAGTGAGGGTGAAAAAGTAAGACTCTGACTCAAAAAAAAAAAAGTTTGTGTTTACATAGGTATGCACACGTGCTTATGTGCACACACAGAGATATACTCCCCACAGACACGCAGCTAGCAGACACACACCCACACCTCCCTGAGAAGACACATACAAATGCACCCATGCATGCACACACTTGAGCACATAAACACCAGTGTGTACATTGGGCTCATTCCCCACAAGCAGACCCACACCCACACAGATGCCCAAAGAAACCTGCTCACGAACACACATGGAGATGGCATGCACAGAGTGGTCTGTGGCATACACAGGTGAGCTGATGGGGCAATGAGTTGGTGCTGGGGAAGCACCTGGCAGGAAAGCAGAGTGAAGAGTAAGTAGATAATGAAAAGGCAACCTGGGGCGGCTCCTGTGGCTCAGCGAGTAGGGGGCTGGCCCCATAAAACGAGGGTGGCGGGTTCAAACCCGGCCCCGGGCCAAATTGCAACAAAAAAATAGCCGGGCATTGTGGCAGGCGCCTGCAGTCCTTGGGAGGCTGAGGGAAGAGAATCGCCTAAGCCCAGGAGTTGGAGGTTGCTGTGAGCTGTGTGACACCAGGGCACTCAGCTGTGTGACACCAGGGCACTCTACCAAGGGTGAGAAAGTGAGACTTTGTCTCTACAAAAAAAAAGGCAACCTGGCCCAGCTAGGGCTTTCTTTGCCAGGTTTCTCTTCCGGGATTGGGGGGAGGGAAGGCCAGGGAAGCTGGCCAGCTATGGGCGAGGCCATGGGCGTGGCAAGGAGCCCAGCTCCCCCAGATGTTAGTCACTAACTTTGGTCCTTCTCTCCTCTCTCCACCCCCCCACCCTTCTCTTCTCCCAGTGTTCCCACCTCAGCTTCCACCTACCAGCCTCCTTCCCTCGGCCGGAGCCTGAGCCTAGCCCGGCCGGCTGCGCTGTGCTGAGCTGCTGGCTCCGGAGGAAGATGGTCGCGGCGCTGCAGTACGTGTGGCCTCTCCTCCTCTGCAGCCCCTGCCTGTTCATCGAGATCCCTGAGGAATGTGAGTAGCCTGAGGGAACCATAGTGCCTCCTTTTGCTGCTATGTTGGGCCCCTTTCTCTTCTGCCTCCTAGCTGGTCCAGACCCTCACCCGTCACCCCACGTCCTGGGCTCGGGGAGGGCGGGAGGTACACAGACGTTCGGTACCTTTGGAGAGAACAGCAGGGTAGAAGGCGCGGTGGGTGTCAGCACCACAGACAGGGCCAAGAGCAGGCAGCTGGGCATTTTCAGCACCGCGGACAGCGCACCCCCGCCTCTACAGTCCCGCTTTGCCACCCTTCTCCAACCCACTTCCACACCTCTACTTCCACCCCACACCCCAGGGGTGTGACAGGCAGGACACTGAAGCTGTCATCAATCCTCAGCTAGCTTGCGCAAAGGTCTGGAATTGAGTCTTGCCCCTATTTCTGACTTGAGTAATCCCAAGCTGGCTCTTTCCCATCTTGGGCCCTTGGTCAACCTGTCTCTGAACTGAGACAGCACCCCAGCCCAGCAGCCTTCTGGGTGCTGTCTGATGTGTACTTATTTGGTGAGGATGGGGGTGGGGCTGTTGCAGCATGTGTCTGTGATGGTCACACTTGTGGGGGAAGCCCACAGGTAGGTATGTGGGTGTTAGGTAGTGTAGTCACAGGGTTGTGACTGAATGTGATTGTGTGTGTATATGGTGTGACAGCATGGATATTTATGAACATGAGTTTGATTTCCTGTATAAGTAAGCTTGTGAGTCACTATGACTGTTATTGTTTTGGTTTTGAAGGTCTGAGGCCTTTGATTGTGACATTGGATTATGGCAGGTTGTCTGTGAGTGGTGCTGGGTGTGAGTATTGTGAGTATGAGTCTGCGTGTGGGAGTGTTGTCACAGTGATGGTGTTTTCTCCTGTTTGTGAGTAAGAATTGTAACACACTCCTCTAAGTGGCTATTTGGCCTTGTGAGGGGACGTTTCACAGGGCATCTTGACAGTGTTTGTGTATCTTCAACTACCAGGCTCTAGTCCCCTCCCCACCTCTCCTTGCCCCCTTTCTCTCTGAGCAGGACATGCAGGAGGACAATGTCACTGAGAGATGAGCTAGGGATTAAGGATGGGGAAGACTATGTCGGGAATGGGATGGGGGTTGTGAGAGGCAGGCTTGGAAGGCACCTGGTATCAGGGGGGCTGCAAGGATTTGGAGAAGGTGAGGAATGGCTGACAAGACAAAGGTTGGGACGTCCCCTTAGAAGTACGCACAGAAGTCCCTATAGTAACACCTATGCAGACTCTCCTGCCACAGGTACACATGGACATACACTCGCAGGTAGATGCAGACAAGCCAGACACCTGTATCTGGCCAGCCACAGAGACAGGAAAAGGGGCAGAGACATTGAGAGGCCACACAAGCGGAAACACACAAGCACACAAGTGAGGTTTTTTGTTGGTTTTTTTTTTTAGAGACAGAGTCTCACTTTCTTGCCCTGGGTAGAGTGCCATTGTGTCACAGCTCACAGCAACCTCCAGCTCTTGGGCTTAGGCAATTCTCTTGCCTCAGCCTCCCAAGTAGCTGGGACTACAGGCGCCCGCCACAACGCCTGGCTATTTTTTTGTTGCAGTTCTCCGGGGCCGGGTTTGAACCCACCACCCTCGGTATATGGGGCCTGCGCCCTACCACTGAGCCATAGGCGCCACCCACAAGTGAGGTTTTAAAGACATGGGACAGGGGTGGCTCCTGTGGCTCATCGAGTAGGGCACCGGCCCCATATGCCGAAGGTGGCGGGTTCAAACCCAGCCTCGGCCGAACTGTAAAACAGAAAAATAGCTGGGTGTTGTGGTGGGCGCCTGTAGTCCCAGCTACTTGGGAGGCTGAGGCAAAAGAATCGCCTAAGCCCAGGAGCTGGAGGTTGCTGTGAGTTGTGTGACGTGCCATGGCACTCTACCGAGAGCGATAAAGTGAAACTGTCTCTAACAAAAAATAATAAAGATGGCTCGGCGCCTGTAGCTCAACGGGCTAAGGCGCCAGCCATGTACACCTGAGCTGGTGGGTTCGAATCCAGCCCAGGCCCGCCAAACAACAATGACGGCTGCAACCAAAAAATGGCCGGGCGTTGCGGCGGGCGCCTGTAGTCCCAGCTACTTGGGAGGTGGAGGCAAGAGACTTGCTTGAGCCCAGGAGTTGGAGATTGCTGTGAGCTGTGATGCCACAACACTCTATCCAGGGTGATAGCTTGAGGCTCTGTCTCAAAAAATATATATATAATAATAACAATAAAGACATGGAACAGTGAAATGCAAGCAGCACTCTGTTTAGAGAAAGATGGGCTGCAAGGCAGCCTTGGGCACTGACCAGCACCCGTACTGACCCCAGTATGGTGCAGTGGGCACCTCCCTGCTGGAACCTGCCCTCCATCTCTTCCTCCCCAGCCACTCTATCCCCCTTTGTCTCTGTTCCTACTTCTCCCACCTAGTTGATTTCCCCCATCCTGTTGTCCTTATCACTGTCTTTTGCTTTTAGGTGGCCTGCACTGGCCCCTCCCCAACTCAGGGCCCTCTGCAGTGTCCCTAGGGAGCCTGCTTCTTCCCAAGGGCTTCACAATGAGGTCTTCTGCAGAGACAAAGCTTTCAGAGGCAGCTCACTGCTTACCTACCCTTCCTCCTCCTGTCCCCTCCCTGCCTGCCTCCCTTCCAGCCACCTGGGGGCTGGGACGGTCCCTTTGGCCTCTGCCCCAGGGAACTTGGTGGTTGGTTGGGAGGAAGGAGGACAGAGAAAGAGGGCTGGCGCCAGCTGTGGAAACTCAGAGGAAGCAATGGGGCCTCTGGGAGAGTTTCGCGGGGGAGGGGTGCAGGGCTCTGAGGGCTGGGCCCTGTGTAATTGAAAACACTGAGCTGCCCTAATTGGATTAGGAGGGAAGTGGGCTGGAGCTGGGAGGGTGCTGGGGCTGTCTGCCTCCTAGCAATGCAGGGCCTCCTGGGTGGGGTGGGGTCAACTCTGTTAGCCCTACTGGGCCCTGCCAGGGGTGCTACAAGGACACTCCTTGTTAAAGGCGAGAATTTCTCTCTCAGCTCGGCGCCTGTGGCTCAACCGGCTAAGGTGCCAGCCACGTATACCTGAGCTGGTGGGTTCGAATCCAGCCCAGGCCCGCCAAACAACAATGACGGCTGCAACCAAAAAATGGCTGGGCGTTGTGGCTGGTGCCTGTAGTCCAGCTACTTGGGAGGTGGAGACAAGAGACTCTCTTGAGCCCAGAAATTGGAGGTTGCTGTGAGCAGTGATGCCACAGCACTCTCTCCAGGGTGACAGCTTGAGGCTCTGTCACAAAAAAAAAAAAAAAAAAAAGAAAGAAAGAAGAATTTCTCTCTCCCTGCCCATTGGAGCTTGTCTTCCTGGACTATATGCCCTGTGTCCTACCTATCTTGCTGGGTACCTGCCACTTCTCCAGCCCAACATGTGTCCCTCGTTGCTACCACCTTAGCCTACTCTCCCACCCTTCCTTCTGAGTCTCTCTCCATTCTCTCTCCTGCTGCCTGCTGGACTTCTCAGATGAGGGGCACCATGGTAAGTGGCGGAGGGGGTCCTAAAAGGCCAAGGAGAGAGGGAGAGCAGCCCCTCCCCTGAGCCAGCACCCCCTGCCCTTGTGTGCCGTGTGCCCTGTGCTCTTGGATCCCTGCATCAGAGGCTTCTGTCAGCCTATCCCTCTGTCGCCTGTGGGGGGCTGTCTTTATTCCCATCTCTTCCCATGTCTGGGTTTTTTGGTCACTCTTGCATTTCTTTGTTGCTCTGTCCTTTCTGGTCCTCTCTCTTCATCAGGGCTTTGTCCTTGGTTTCTGTGTGTTTGGCTTTTGTTGCTTGCCCCTCTCTTTCTCCTCTCTTTCATACACTTTGTCTGTCTGTCTGTCTGTCTCTCTCAATCTCTCCCAGGCATCTTCCTTTGCAATTGTTGTTGCTGTCTTCTCCCCGACCCTGTCTCTTTTTACACTGTGTGTCCTTTACTCTCTCCTTCTTTTTGTGTTTCATAAGCCTCTGTGCTGTTCCCCCTCCTTGCCTCCCCTGATAGCCCTGGGGCCTCTAAGGGTTCTGGACTCTGCTTCCCTCACCGTCCGAGGCACTGTCCTCACCACTACTCTCCCCATCCTGTCTCCAGTGATGGAGCCACCTGTCATCATGGAACAGTCTCCACAGCGCCTGGTCATCTTCCCCACAGATGACATCAGTCTCAAGTGTGAGGCCAGCGGCAAACCTGAAGTGCAGTGAGTGGTCTCTGAGATCTCAGGTTCCAACCCTCATGCCTCCCTGGGCCCTACAACCTCTCAACCCAACACCCCAGACCTCCCTGTCACCCTGAGTCCTTGCCTGTTCCACACGCATCTCCTGAGGCCCCAAGCTGCTCACACTCTTACTTTAGGCCTGTTCTAGCCCCTGTCTGGGATTAGAGGGTCTTGGGCCTCTAAGCTTGTTTCTGCCCACAGGTTCCGCTGGACAAAGGATGGCGTCCACTTCCAACCCAAGGAGGAGCTGGGCGTGACTGTGCAGCAGCTGCCCCACTCTGGCTCCTTCACCATCACGGGCAACAACAGCAACTTTGCCCAGAGATTCCAGGGCATCTATCGCTGCTTTGCCAGCAATAAGCTGGGCACTGCCATGTCCCACAAAATCCAGCTCATGGCTGAGGGTGCGACACACTGCAGGGACCAGGGAGGGCCTGGGCACATGAAAGGCTCCTCAGACACATCCCAGGAAGTCATGCGGGATTCTGGGCTGGAAGCCACTGTCCCTCAGCTAATTGTTGTGTGCAAGAGGCCAGAGTACCCTGCAGCCCCCAGCCTGTCCTCTCTCTCCCACGCCTCCTCCCTCTGCACCCTACCTCTCTCTAGTGTATTGCAGGTCATCTCTTTCCTCTCTACTCCTTTGGGCTTCCCCAGTGCCTGCCTTGTAGCTACTGGTGGGCTTAGGGCTGAAGGGAGAATGCCCTGTCTCTCTGAGTCTCTGCCCTGGCTTGGGCTCAGTGGCCCATTTCCTTCTCCATCGCTTTCGGGGTGTCTCTGTCCGTCTCCCTCATTTATCTGGCTCCTCTTCTGACAGCCTTTGCTCATCAGTCCCTGCTGCCTCCCACCTCTCTCTTGCTCTCCATCTCTCCTTCTCCACCTCCAACTTGCTTCTCTGTCTCTCTATTCCTGTTCTGGGGCTTTATCTTTAGCTGTGTTGCTCTTTCCCGGTGGTGGGGGGGGTGGTTTCCCACTACGTGCCATCCTCTCTGAGCTTTCTGCCTCCTGAGCGCTTTCTTCTCCCCTCCCTGCCCCTGCCGTTACCTTGGGAACCATTGCCATGGTTTCCTTGTCAAGATGATGGAAGGGTCTGTGACTCCTGCATTTATCCCCTCCCCCAGCGTTGCACCTCCGCCTCTCCCACCATCCTTCCCAAGGTGGGCAAGGAAAGTGAGAAGGGGGGATTAACCCTTCCTGGCCATGTGGCCTCCCGCTCACCTGTTCCTCCCATGAAGCCCAAAAAGGACCAGAGTTTCTGCCTCTACCACATGAACTTTCATCCACTTGTCATCCTCAGGATGGCTCTCCCACCTCCCTTCTCTGGCCTTGTGATGCCTCAACTGGGAGGAGAGTGCCAGCCTTTCTGTCCCTTCTAGGTGCCCCCAAGTGGCCAAAGGAGACCGTGAAGCCCGTGGAGGTGGAGGAAGGGGAGTCTGTGATCCTGCCTTGCCACCCTCCACCCAGCGCAGAGCCACTCCGGATCTACTGGATGAACAGCAGTGGGTGCCGGCAAGGGGCTGCTGCCCAGGCTCAGGGGTCAGTGGGGGTGTCTTCTTGGGTGGGGGTTCTGACCTGTGCCTCCTTGTCTGCGGCAGAGATCTTGCACATCAAACAAGATGAGCGGGTAACAATGGGTCAGAATGGCAACCTCTACTTTGCCAATGTGATCACCTCAGACAACCACTCAGACTACATCTGCCACGCCCACTTCCCCGGAACCCGGACCATCATACAGAAGGAGCCCATTGACCTCCGGGTCAAGGCCAGTGAGTGTCAAAGGCCCCCAACATTTCTCTTCCTGACTTCTCTCACCCAAGGTAGAGCATACAACCCTGGTGTCCCTCAAGGACAGCTTGTCTCCCACCTTGAGCCTGCCCAGGCCTTTCCAGGCACTTTGTTTAACAGGGGAGGAAAGCAAGGCCCCAGGGACTCACCGGGGTGTGCAGAGCCACCAACCAGCCTTGTACCTCTTTGGGTGGAGGGAGGCATGGACAAGTTACCCACTGCTTCCCACCCACCCAGCCAACAGCATGATTGACAGGAAGCCACGCCTGCTCTTCCCCACCAACTCCAGCAGCCACCTGGTAGCCTTGCAGGGCGAGTCATTAGTCTTGGAATGCATCGCCGAGGGCTTGTGAGTCTGGGTGCCCAAGGCCGGGGGGGGGGGGGGGGGGGGGGCGGGGGTGTGGCCGGGGGTTATGCCAGTGTTGGGGGCT
>CAUYRH010178527.1:0-37549 GCA_963574655.1 Perodicticus potto
CACAGCAACCTCCAATTCCTGGGCTCAAGCGAGTCTCCTGCCTCCGCCTCCCAAGTAGCTGGGACTACAGGCGCCCGCCACAATGCCCAGCCATTTTTTGGTTGCAGCCGTCATTGTTGTTTGGCGGGCCCAGGCTGGATTCAAACCTGCCAGGTCAGGTATACGTGGCTGGCACCTTAGCACATTGAGCCACAGGCACTGAGCCTGGAAAAAAATTTTTAAAGCCATGTGCACCATACTCACAAAACCTTGCCTTGCACTTTCAAGAGGTCTGCAACCGCAGTATCCAACAGATCTCTTCAAATGTCCACGGGCCCAAGGTTGAAACCCCAGTTCTAATGCTTGCTCATCTAACTCCTTTTCTTCTCCACTACAGGTATTCAAATCTCTGTTTGTGAATCCTTTCAATTTTCTCACCAGAAAAGGAAAGTAGTTCCTAAAGCTGTAGATGAAGGCTGGCACCCCCAGAGCGATCTGTCAGTGACAATGAGTATTTGCTAAGCACGTGAGGTTACCTCCAACTCCACTGACTCTATGGATCCCAGTAAACAGCCAATGCTGTGAGGTGGGCCTCACAGCAATCAGGGTAGCAAGGTCAGTGAGCCCTGCCCCTGGGCACAAAGTGATGAAGCCAGCAGGAGACAAGGACTTCAGCATGTCTCGTGCGTGACAGCTACACAAAATTTACATGTCATCCCATTTTGATCCTTAAAACGACTCGGTGAGGTACAGGGCTGCCATTTGGATTTCACCAACAGAGAAAGTGATGCTCAGAGAGGAAAAGTGCTTGCCCAACATCACAAAAGGTGAAGCCAGAACTTGAACCAAGATCTTCTCCCTCCCAGCCCTGCGTCCCTTCATCTACATGAAGTTGCCCCTCGTGGAGGAAACTGCTAGCTGTCCACCCAAGTCCATCTTCCCATCCACAGTAGCTGTGATTGGTGCCTGGCCATCCTGCCAAGAATTGCGTGTCCCAGCTTCCTTTGAGGCTAGAGATGGCTTTGTGCCTGAGTGCTAGTGTGGGAGGGGACACACTTCTGTCTTACTTGTTAAGTAGTGTATGGTCCCTCCAAAGCGAACAATTCTTGTGATTCTGAAAAATAAAAGAAAAAGAAGAAATGCATGGTCTTGATGGCCTTGGATTTGCACATTTTTTTTCCCTTCTACCAGCTGGATGGCAATGATCAAGGTGACTCTGGAAGCCACATGGACGTGGCCAAGTCACCATCAGCCTGAGCTCCTAAAGAATAACGTGGAGCAGAGCTGCCTGCTGACCCGGGTCATCACCTCGGACTACTGTGCAAGAGAAAACAACTTCTTTGTTATTGAAGCCATGTTTTGGGGGGGGTCTTTTGTTGTATGAGGTCGGACGACTAAGTTCACAAACTCATCCTAGAAAATGTGCTACTTACCTCATTGCTGTTTGATATCATTATGATCACCTTCAAAGGACTCCCCTTGGGAAGCCGTGCACAGACACCAGTACCCTGCAAAGAACTTTTTCTAGGATGAGTTCACTCACTTAATTGTCACATCTTGTACAAAGACAGCTCTGATGGGTATTCCCGAAAAAAAGAGTTCCAAAATTCCTTTGAAGGGTGGACGAGGTGCTGGCATCATTGTACAGTTTCCCAAAGGGAGAGCTTCAAAAGTGACCACAGTGGTACTCAGCAATGAGAGATGTAGCATTGTTTCTAGGATGAGTTCATGAACTTGACTGTCTGACCTTGTAGCACCTATACATTTTATCCTTGATACACATCCCTAGGGAATACTCGACCAAATTCCCTTATTTTACAGAGTCATTGTCTCCCTCCTGCACATTCATTCATTGTTTAGAAAGGAAGGATCTGAACCGCTGGGACGTTGGCAAACCAAGACAGCCGTCAGAGGTCTTATTTCATCAGTGCCTCTGAGGAAAAAAGAAGAGGGCTCCTAGATTGCAAGCAGAGCTCAGGAGGCACTGGATCTGGTCCCCTGGATCAAAGAATGATCTCAGAGGCAACAGCATGAAGGTCCCCAGGCCTGACCCTGAGTGGTGCTCTCCTGCCCAGCCCAATGGGAACTTGATCTGAGCAACTCAAAAGGTTTAATTAGCATTAAACTGAGAGCAGCAGTTCTACTCTCCAGAGAGCTTAAAATGAGAGCTGTCAGCAGTTCTACTCTCCAGAGAGCTTAAAATGAGAGCTGTCGGGTTAGGCTGGGGATAGAGTCTGTTTTAATTGCCTCATCTTTATGTCACTGGTGAGGGAGGGGTTCCCAGTCTAGGGTTATAGGGACAGTCTAGTGCACAACACAAAAAACTGGGCAGATAAGCTAGAAACTTTACTGATCACATGTACCACAACCCAGGTGAGGGGGACGTCTTACCCTACAGAGCGCCACGGGGGATTGCACTTGGGAACAGTGGGGAAAACCACGGTCTGTGGGAGGCAGGCTTTGTAGTGTCAAGAGAGTGGGGTGCCCCCTGGTCCCCACAGAAGGATGTGATTGGCTTATTTGAGTAATTTTATGGGCTGGCAGGGAAGTGAGATCAGCCACTCAGGGATGAGCAGGACCTACACATGGTCCACTCAATAAGAAAGGTTGATTGGGGACTTACCTGTTATAGCAAAGTAGGGACAGAAGTTTGCAAAGGCTGTTCAAGGCCTTTCCAATTTCAGCAGACATCAAGGCAGCACAGAACATGGGTCCTTAATTTTAGACTTCATACCACAGAATGATCCCCAAGGATTACACATCAAAGCCGCAAAATTCATCTGATCAATATCACCAGTTCAGACCAGGCTTGGTGGCTCACGCCTGTAATCCCAACACTCTGGGAGGCTAGGCTCACCTGAGGCCACAGGTTCGATACCACCCTGAGCAAGAGTGAGACCCACATCTACACAAAAATAAAAAAGTTAATTAGACATGGTGGCACACACCTGTGGTCCCAGCTACTCAGGAGACTGGGGCAAGAAAATCACTTGCGCTTAGGAGGTCGAGGTTGCTGTGAGCTGTGATCACAGCACTAAAGTGTAGCTCAGGTGGCAGAGCAAGACCCTCTCAAAAGAAAAAAGAAAGAAAACATTTCTAGTTCGAGTAACCTCAGCAGGTACAGGAGCTCAGCCCAGAGATTCCAGAAACTCAGTACCCAACTCATCAATGGTCGCTGCTAGCTAGAGTGGCTCTGAGCCGTGATCCAGCCTGAGAAGAGAAACAGATGGAAATACTACTTGTACGTTCCTGACTCTGCCTCCTTCCTGTAAATCACCCTGCCTCCGCCGAACAGAGTCCCCACCCTCGGCTGTTTGAATCACTCACTCTCTTTCCTATCTCCTATATTTGACACAAACATATATTAACACGTCTACCCTTTGCTCCTGTAAGAAAACGGGCTCGGTAACCAAGACAACTGATTTTGGCCCATAGCAATGAACACAGAAATATGCCACCTGCCAGTGATAAGGGTCCATCCTGGGACCCTCCTCGCAGACCCCTGCCTCCTGCTCTTCTATTGGGTTTGCTCCCAGTGACCTGTCTCAGCCAATCGGAGGGCTGTGTTTGCTTTCTGCACTGGCCTTTCTCAACTTCTAGAATCAATTCCTGGCTTGAGATGCCATCTGGGCTGAACCCACGGAGAGGGATGAACTCTGTCTTGCTTTTAACATAGCTCAGACATCCTCCTAATAATGAGCTTCAAAACCCTGCACCTCCCACAGACAGTGTTCTGAAGGCGCGTGAGCTCCTCCTCCCACTGTGCTGGGGTGGGAACTACAAGGGGCCAGTGCTCCAGACCCCACCTGGCTGCAGCCTCCACGCTTGATTTGGAGACCCTCAAGCCTCAGGCCAGGGCTGATGGGGAGTGAAGTCTGGGAACCATCACATCCCCATAGGGGCATCTAGAAGCCTTCCTAGAGGGTGGCTAAATCCACGTTGTTGACAGGAGTGTCCCGCCCAGTAACTTCATTATATCTACTTTCTCTTTGTTAGAAACAAGTAGGTGAGCTGAGTGCCCATAGCTCAGTGGTTAGGGTGCTAGCCACATGCTCCAGGGCTGGTGGGTTTGAACCCGGCCCAGGCCTGCTAAACAAAAGCAAACAAACAAAAAAATAGCCAGGCATTGTAGCAGGCACCTGTAGTCCCAGCTACCAGGGAGGCTGAGGCAAGAGAATCGCTTAAGCTGAAGAGTTCAAGGTTGCTGTGAGCTATGACACCATGGCACTCTGCCGGCGGTGACAAAGTGAGATTCTGTCTCAATAAAAAAGAAAAAAAAAAAAAAAGGAACAAGAAGGTGAGTCAGAACTGCCCCTCTGGGCTCCCAGGAACAATAACCCCCACAGCCCAGAGATGGTCAACAAACAAGACACTAAAATTAGGGTGGCACCTGTGGCTCAGTGGGTAGGGTGCCGGCCCCATATACCAAGGGTGGTGGGTTTGAACTCAGCCCCAGCCAAACTTTAAGAAAAAATAGCCAGGAGTTGTGGTCAGCGCCTGTAGTCCCAGCTACTTGGGAGGCTGAGGCAAGAGAGGTACCTAAGCCCAAGAGTTGGAGGTTGCTGTGAGCTGTGATGCCACAGCACTCTACCAAGAGTGATAAAGTGAGACTGTCGCTAAAAAAAAGACACCAAAATTAGGATCCAACTTTCTGCAGAAGCAAAAGATGCTGTCAAAGCCTTGCCCTGAGTTTCCCAGGGGTGGCCTGCTGGGAACTTAATCATATGTTTTTCTGCTTCAGCCAGAAGTCACCCTCTCTGTCCGTGGATAGTGAGGGTTGGGGATCATCTAGGAGGCCACTTCCCTACAAAAGAGAGGAGGCCAGCTGGGACAATTCTGACAATAGCATCCAGTATTAGTTGGCTAAGGCTGCCACAGACTGGGTGGTTTCAAAGACAGAAATTTATTTTTTCAGCATTTTGGAAGTTAGAAGTCTAAGACAAAGGGTTGGCAGGGTTGGCTTTCTTCTGCACCCTTTCACTGGCCTGTGGAACTGTCATCTCCCATATTGTCACATCATGCATGCACCTCTGTGTCCCAATCTCTTTTCATAAGGACATCCATCACACTGGATTAGAGCCTACCCATATGACGTCAGTCTGCCTTGATTGCCTTTTTAAAAGCCCTGTTTCTAAACACAGTCACATTCTGAGGTACTGAGAATTAGGACTTCAACATATGAATTTAGTGGAGGTGGGGATACAATTGAGGCCATAACAGACCTCATGGTGCCCCTTCTGAGGGGTCCCCAAGTTCAGTGTGCTGCTAGAACTTGGCGTTATTTTCCTGGGAGGTGGACATGCCCCACAGTGGGAGTAAAGAATTAGCACTTCTGTGTGAGATGGTTCAAGGAAGAAAGACTCACCCCGAGAAGGAGGGCAGGTAGAGGGGAGGGGAGGAGGCATTAGAATGGGGGAGAGGCAGAGACCTGGTCACCAAGGGTTAACAGGGACAAGAATAATTCATTGTGCCCAAGGAAGATGAACAGGCTGTGAAAAAGCCTAAAAGATAATAAAGGACATTTAGCTTGAAGTGGAAACATACAGAGAGAAAATCTCCATCTCCACCTCCCTGCAGAAGGGTAACCAGTGTGCCCCGAAGGTCAGAACCAGGACCCGAGGGTATCAACCAAAGGGAGGCAGATTTCCACTGCAGGAGAACAAAACAGTTCAAAGCCTTGAAATACTCGAACTTGGAGTAAACTGCTATGGTAAGTAGTAGGCTCCCTTCACTCAGAGTATTTCAGTTGGGCTGAAAGATCACCGGGGTGCTCAGAGGAGACGTGTTCGTGCACTTCTCCAGCTTTGTGATGTGTTATGTTAGAGAGTCGGACTAAGTGATTTCTATTACAGCCTGCCCTTCCGGTCCTGTGGTCTCATTCAACACTCACCAATCTCTCTCTTTGCAGACTAGATGAAATACAAGCAGAGCGGTTAATGACACATGATTTTGGCACAGAACTCATGACATTCATCCAAACTGTCCACACTACTACTATAAATCAACAGATCTTCATAAACACACATGCGCAACAGCAGCAGCACAGCTGATCTGAAATGTGAAAGAACTTCTGAATCCTGGCAAAAAACTAAGCCTTTAAATTCTGCTTGGTGAACTTAGAACAATACAATGGGAGCGCCTTATGATGGACGATACGGCATCCTTACATCACTCCTGTCGTAAAGATCCGAGAATCCTGTTTTTATAAAATTTAAAATTCTATATTCGAATTATGGGATAGGAATGCAGATATAGGATCTCCCGGGGTTACTAAGAAGATCTGTAGGTTTGTTCTTAAGTCGAATTTGTATGTAAGTTGGAAAAGGTACTTTTACCCGTTACCTGAAATAGCTTCCATTTGGGAGTCTTGCGTCAGTCGGATGTTTGTATTTGGGGGACTTCTTGTGTTAGAAAAGTCCTTCCTCTTCATAATTCAGCCTGTAATCCCCCCACACTCTTTGTCTCTGCTGTCCCTTACTTGAGATTTTTGTCAATGATGACACTGAGATGCAGAAGACAAAATTTAATCCCATAATTATAAATAAAAATGATCTCTTTTAAAATAAATAAAAACTAAGCCTTAGGTAGCATTTTGCTCTGCATTGGGTCAATAATTAATCATTCTAGAAGGGTGTAGTAGAATAATGTCCTTCCTCTGCCACACACACACCCAGGCCCACGTCCTAATCCCCAGGACCTGTGGATGTGATCCTTTACATGGCAAAAGGGATTTTGCAGGAGTGATTAAAGTTAAGGACTATGAGACAGGAAGATTATCCTACATTCCTTGGATAATCCACTCTAATCATGTAAGTCCCCTTATGTGGAGACCCCTTTCCTACTTGTAGTCAAAGAACCAGAGAGATGCAGAGTGAGGATTTGGCCACCAGCCACGGAATGCAGGTGGCCTCTAGAAGCTGGAAAAGGCAAGGAATTAGATTCTCCCCTAGAGCCTTCAAACTCTGCTCTTACAGCCCAGCCAGGTTCATTGCCTGCTGTTCAAGAGGAAGCCAATACACTTAGACAGCAGGGGTTACAGCAGAGAAAGAGGTCAATATCACAGGCGCCATAAGAGGAGAGGGGAGAACTTTCTCAAATCCATCTCCCCAAAAGTTTAGGAGAAAGGGCTTTTTAAGATAGCTCTGTGCCTGCCCAACTATCTTTAAAAAGATTGACTGTGCTTGGGGAGGAACCATAGGGGTGTAGAAAATTTTTCTTTGCTGAGTTGGATTGCTGTGTAGGGGGTCAGAAGACCAGATGAGTCAGTTCCTCTGTATGGGCACTGGTCTGGGTGGGTCTGAAGATAGCTCAGAAACTAGCCTTAGGTTTCACAAAGGTGATGTCACAGATGAGAAAAGTTAAGAATTTATAACCAGGGCAGGCTCGGCGCCTGTGGCTCAACGGGCTAGGGCGCCAGCCACGTACACCTGAGCTGGCGGGTTCGAATCCAGCCCGGGCCCACCAAACAATGACAGCTGCAACCAAAAAATGGCCGGGCGTTGTGGCGGGCGCCTGTAGTCCCAGCTACTTGGGAGGTGGAGGCAGGAGACTCGCTTGAGCCCAGGAATTGGAGGTTGCTTGAGCTGTGATGCCACGGCACTCTATCCAGGGTGACAGCTTGAGGCTCTGTCTCAAGAAAAAAAAAAAAAAAAAAGAATTTATAACCAGGGCAGCGCCTGTGGCTCAGTGGGTAGGGCGCTGGCCCTATATACCAAGGGTGGCAGGTTCAAACCCGGCCCCAGCCAAACTGCAACAAAAAAATAGCGGGGCGTTGTGGCAGGCACCTGTAGTCCCAGCTACTCAGGAGGCTGAGGCAAGAGAATCGCCTAAGCTCAGGAGCTGGAGGTTGCTGTGAGCTGTGATACCATAGCACTCTACTGAGGGCAATAAAGTGAGACTCTGTCTCTACAAAAAAAAGAATTTGTGACCATCAGCTGTGTGAGTAGCAATTATAGGAAAGCAAACTAGGGAACAGTGGCTGTTTATTATCATTATTTTTAGTTATGTTTGTGTCTTTACAAAGCTTAGGTGCTTACCACAGTTCTCACCTTGCGCCCCTTTATTAATTTGCAAACAACAGTTTCACCAACAATTTGATCTTAGCCCAGTGAGAACTCCAGAACAGCAAGATCAATTAAAGAAATATGTGGGGTTTTACATCACTAAGTTGGTGGTTATTTGTCACAGTAGCAATAGAAAGTTGACACAGAGTCAGGCACTCAGGGTCAGAACACCAGGATTCAACTGTCAGGCTGCAGAGTCCCAGCTGTGTAAACTTAGGCTAGTTAATTAACCTCTCTGAGTCTCGATCAGCTGTGAATGGAGGCGTTTACTACTCTCACAAAGCTGATGGTGAAAATCAACATAGATAAAAAACTGCTGGCAACTGGCCTGGCTCAGAGAACCCAGTAGAGTTCCCCCTCTCTCTTTTCCACCTTATTCTCTCTCTTGACCAATTGTGTTAATATTGCGCCCTGAGAAATGAGTAAACTGAGTTTCAGATAAGTCCAAAGACATGCTCAATAACAGGCAGCAGGTTAGGATAAATCTGGATTTGCACTCTGGCTTCACGAACCCCCACAGCAGTGGCCGGCTCACAGGGCAACCAAAGCAAACCCCAGATGCACAAGCAAAAGCAGCTCTGGGAACATCATTCCTGGTGATCCCTGCAAGAGTCACCCTGGAGGCCAAGTTGTGGGACTGGGCAGACCAGACCAGTTCAAGGTTAAAGACTTCCCTGGGGCTGGGCACCATACCTTACATCAGTAATCCTAGCACTCTGGAAGGCCAAGGCAGATGGACTGCCTAAGCTCAGGAGTTCAAGACCAGCCTGAGCAATAGTAAGACCCCGTCTCTACTCGAAACAGAAAAACTAGCCGGGCATTGTGGTGGGCGCCTGTAGTCCCAGCTACTCTAGAGGCTGAGATAAGAGGATGGTTTTGCCCAGGAGCTTGAGGTTGCTGTGAGCTGTGACATCACAGCATTCTACCCAGGGCAATAGAGTAAGACTCGAACTCCAAAAAAAATAAGACTTCCCTGGGGTCAAGATGTTCTGGATCGAGCTGACTGCCTCTGGCCCCCAGGCTTCAACAGGGTGTTGGTGAGGAAGGGGCCAGGAGATTGGGGCATCCTCTGATGGTCTGAGCAGTAAGAGGAGCAGCCTCCAAGGGGTGGAGCCGGCAGTGAACCACATTCTAAAAATCAAGCAGTCAATCTCACCCAGATGACCCTGCAAAGTGTCACTGTTAGCATCACTACAGGTTGGTGCAATTAGAATAATAAACTGTTGAATTCCTACTGTGGTTTTTTTCCCTGACTTTCAAACTTCAGTGGCATCAGAATCACCTAAGGAGCTTATTAAAAAGAGTGATGCTGAGACCCAGCTCAACACACTCGCCAGTGCTCTGGCCAGGTTCAAGAAACAAATAGATAACAAAGTTGGAGAACCATGGGCTTATGAACTTGAGCTAGAGCAGAAAGAGAGGCTGAAGGGTATCCCATGCGGGGAGCACAGCAGAAGCCAGGTGCAGAGGCCAAGTGAACATGACTCGATGTCACTGAGCGAGCAAAACTCAGTGTCATGATACGGGACAGCAAAAAAGATGGCTGGACCAGAAGGGGCCACACACAGTGCCATGAAGGGGAGAGCAAGGGGATGCATTGGTAGGGGGAGTCTCCAGGTGGGAGCCGGGGACTCCAGCCGAGGTGCTCATGGCCTTGGGTAGGCTCCTGCCTTCCATCAGGGCAGCAAGGGTTGATGTTGAGCTCTGCAGCCTTGGGCTCCCTGCTGCTCTGAGACATCATAAGCGGCAGAGCCACCACCTTCCAGCTCAGGTCGGCCACCAGCACCACCAGAAACACATCTCCAAGCCTGTAGGGACCTCCACCTCTGTGCCCCAGAAAATACCCATCAGAGTTTCTCAGAACCCTCGCTGATTCCAGGTGTGGGACCTCCACAGGCACATAGACGGGCTATGCTGGGTTCAGTGCTCTGCTGTCACCATATTTAAATTCTCAATAATGTTGAATATACAATGTATGTTTTATTGAGGACAAAGTCACATAATATAAATTAACCATTGTAGATAGCACAATGCGGTAGCAGTTAGTACATTCACAATATTATGTAACGACTACCTTTATCTAGTTCCCACGCCTTGTCATCCCCCAACAAGGAAACCTGTACCCGTGGAGCAATCACACCCCTCTGCCCTTATCTCTCAACAACCACTGACCTGCCTTCTGTCTCTACGGACTTACTATTCTGGACATTTCACGTGAAGGGAACCATACACAAGAAACATTTGTGTCTGGCTTCTTAGCATACTGCTGAGTTCCAGCCACACTGCAGCAGGCATCAGTACCTCCTTTATGTGGCTGAGAAATGTCCATGGGACTTAGTTGTGGAACAAGATCCTCCACATTTTCATTTTGCACCAGGCTCTGAAATTATGAAGCTGGTCTTAGGGGGCCTTCATGAGGGGTTAGGAACTGGTCACCCTTGAGTGGACCATTCATTGCCTCCCTGCCTCTCCTCTCTCCACGCACCTCCTCCATGCAGCCACAGTGATCCTTGGGGGATGAAGCCTGATCATTCCATTTCTGTGCTTAAAATCCTTCAGTGACGGGCATCACCACCCTCATCCCCCACCCCCGTGTCCTCTTGGCTACAGGGTCCAGCTCTCAAAGGGGCCAGGATGTAGCGAACTTCCATTTCCCCCAAGCTTCTGCTAAGCCTGAGATTCTCCCTCCCCAGTCCCTGTCTCCTCTCACAGATTGACTCAGACACGGTGACTCTGTGATTCTAAGGTCCTCATCCTCAAAAGTGAGGCGATGGTGGAAGGGCTGTGAGCTCCGAGTGACAAAGATGAGATTTGCTTCAAGGCTGACCTTCAAGAAGACAGACTGAAATGCCGATGAGTCCATTTAAGCTTCCGCACTGACGCTTCAGGGGACCATAGACCTTACTTACCAGGGAGCTTATGTAACCAATGAGGTAGAAATAAGTACATTAAAGTATTCCTGCTTCGGTCCAGCTTAATGGCCAAGAAACTAACTGTCGGAAATTGGAAAGGGTCTGAAACAAATATGGCTAGAGTGGTGCTGGATAGCCTGTGAGGAACCCGGCCCAAGAAGTCGGAGTAAATGCAGGGACAGAGAGGGCAGGAGTCCAGGGGGCAGGTTTCCATTGCAGTCATTCAGTTTTCTACTTTCTTACATCAACTGTCATTAAACCACAGCCAGCACCACCTGGATTCTACTTCCTTCCAAGGGTCAGCAGGGGGCGGTGTGCTGGGGACAGTGAGCATCTTAGGACCTAGTGTTTGTCCATCCGGTGTGTCCTCTCAGTGGCCGATGCCTCTGGGGGCCCCTGATACAAGAACCTCAGCCCTGAGCATGGGTGTCACAAGTCAGACTTCGCGGCTGAGCCCAAACCCACATGCTGGGTCCCCAACTGTCAAAGCTAACACCTGCCACCAAAGTCCTCCCCTCCTACCTCACCTGGCTCTGGGTGGCCACCTCCAAGGCCTTGCTCCGTCAGGATGACCCTTTCCCATCTGCAGTCTTTCACCTTCCACAGATTCCTCTGTGCCAACCCTCAAATGAGCTCATCTCCGCACCTGGACAAAACCCCCAGCCTAGACTCGGCCTCAGTCTAAGCCAACAGCTCCACCCAATCCTCCCGCCTGCCCCATCTGCCATCCATCCTCCGTCACGGTCATCTGGGCTCCCAGCCTCAGCCTCACACCCCACAGCCCTCCATCCATAGAATGATCCTTCTGATCACAGCTGAACCAACACCCCCTGCCTAAGCCTCCCCAACCCCTTTTCTATTCCCAAGAAGAGGCCAAGTCTGAGCTGGGCATTTGAGATCCGCCGTGACCTGGCCCCCACCTCCTCTTGGCCATCACACACCTTGCAGCATCCCCTCCCTTTTACCTAACTGCCACTTCCATGAGCCTCCGTTTTCCCATCTACGAAGTGAGCACTTTGGACCAGCTAACCCCTGAGACTCCTCCCTTCTGGTTCCGAAAACGCACACCACTCAGCCTTTGTTCTAAATATCTAAAAGCTTTCCATGGAAAACTCAGGAACAGGCGGCAAAGATCCCAGCGGAAGCAGTGGGCGCATTCTCTCTCATGCTTTCTTTTCCTCGCTGCTTTCAATGTATTTTACCATCTTGTGAACAAAAATAGCCTGGTTTGATTCCCTAAGGAAAAAAAAAATAGGAAAGAAGCCGAGAGTCAAATTAGTGTCCACGCTCAAAAAATCAAAAGAAAATGTAAAGAGGAGAGAAAAACAAACAAACAAAAAAGCATGGAGACATCAGACCCACAGCTCAGCCAGATGAGTTAGCTGCCCACATCTGGGAAGCAGATAGGGCCAAGGAGAATGGGGAAGTTGAGGCAAGAAGAAAGCTTTGCCCAAGATCTGGGCTCCCTACTAGGATTCTGCTCATGGGTCTCATGACCTGCATATGTTTAGAGCAACAATGGCACGTATCAGCTCAGACAGAATCATCCGTTCTTGGTTGGTTTATCAGATGAAATCAAGAGCTCACCTGCCAGAGAGTGAGCTGATCCTCAAAATAGAAAGTGTATATAATTCTTTAGATCAGGGGAAGAGATCAGATTATCTTTTTTTTTTCTTTCTTGGTCCTTGAAGCTGCATTAAAGTATGTTTGGCTTCCTGGAGAGGAAGAAGAGGGTAGAGAAGTGGTTCTCAACCTTCCTAATGCCACGACCCTTTAATACAGTTCCTCATATTGTGGTGACCCCCAACCATAATTACAAGGAACTGTATTAAAGGGCCGTGGCATTAGGAAGGTGGAGAACCACTGGGGTAGAGAAATGTGTCTCGGAGCCTCTGGAGAATTGGGACCCTGGTTTTCACCTCTAGGTAGTGGGGAAGAGGGGATGGGAAAAGAAGATAGGAACTTCACTCTTGTATTTTTGTTTCATCTTAATTATTTGATTCTTTTTCAATCAGCATATGCTATAGTTGGCTTGGGGTTTTGTTTTGTTTTAACATACACAGAGATGACAGGAGAAGTCTTATTTTCTTATGTTGTTCAAGGAAACAAATCAACCCTGGAAGGCTCAATTAACTTGTTGTCCATCTTCAGTTTGTTAAAGTATGGTCTATAACAGGGGTTGGCAAACTATGGCACAGATCCAGCTGGCATTTGTTTTTGTAACTCCCAAAAGTTAAGAATGATTTTTACATCTTTAATGCCTCTTTTTAAATCCAAAGAAGATTATTTTGTGACATGACATGTGAAAATTGTATGAAATTCAAATTTTACTGTTCATAAATAAAGTTTTATTGGAACACAGCCATTTGCATTCATTTACACATTACTGATGGCTGCTTTCAAACTACACCAGGAAAGACTATGAGTACGGCCCAAAAAGCTAAAAATATTTACTATCTGGCCCTGTACAGAGAGAGTTTGATAACCCCAACTCTGCACCACAACATTCTGCTGTCTGAGGTCTTCAAGAATTAAGAATATATTGAAAACTAAAATTTTAATCAAACATGTGTGGAAACTTGAATCTATTCCTGAAGAACTCTATTTGAAAACTTAAGACTTTGCAATGTGGGGGTGCTTTCCTCTTTATTTTTAAATTTTTCTCTATGGAAATTTTAAACATATTCAATAGTATGCAGAACAGAATAATGAGCCCCCACACACCCCCTTACCCTACCCACAATCACCAAATTTATGGCAACCTAGTTTTAACTACACCCCACCCATGTTCCCCCCCTTCCTGCATTATTTTGAAACCAATCCCAGACAGGATATAATTTCATCTGTAAATATGTCACAGCAAACACTATTTTAAAATAAAAATTTTACGACGAGGGGGAGACAGTGACAGAGCCATGCGTAATAAGGAGCTTGCTGTGAAAGAATCATAAGCCCATGGCGGGTGTGGGTAGGGGACGCTCTGCAACTGACTGAGAAATGCATGTACACCACCACCTCACCTTCCAACCAAAACTCCTGGCTGGAGGACAGCGGCCAGCCAAGGGGACAGGGCAGCCCCTCCCCCTTCTACTGTGATCAAGGCAGAAAAAAAAAATGGGTGGTACAGAGACAAGGGGGCTTGTTGGGGCCATTACACTTCTAGCTTCAAGAGTTCTTGGAACCTGGGTAAGTCTTGGCACAAGGGGCGCCCTGGCGGGAAGTGAGGTCTGATCTTTCTTTTCCCTCGAAAGCCAGGGTCAATCACGAAGCAAAGAGAAGCAAGCTGCCTTCATGAGTCCAGACCCCCTCTTTGGAGTTTCTCCCCTCTGCCACTGAAAACCTCCATGTTAAAAATAATGTAAAGCCAGCAGTATAAATAGTAATCAAAGTCTGATTTTTAGGAAAGTATGGCTATAACCAAAAGTTAACCAGCCATTGTTCCAGGACTCCCTTGCTGATGTCACTTCTTAATGGCACTATCTTCCCTGACAGACACAAGATTTGTGACTCCCCCGAGGACTTATATAGATAATTTTGCTGTTGTAAATCCCAAAACTGGTGATTCTATAAATAATGATGCTGTTGTAAATCTTAAGACTGGTCTTGAGGTACTTTTCAGATTATGCATTCTAGAGATCTGCTGACACCAAACAAGTCCATGGAAAGGTGTGGGAACAGATCTAACAGCCCCAAGACCCCCTACCCAGGAACTCTCCCAACTGAAAAGGTAATTTTTACCTCCCAACCCATTGAGTTTATCCACCAATCAGCAGACCCAGTTCCCTAGCCCATTGTTTGCCAAGCCATCTTTTAAAACCTCAGCTCCCAAATTCTTGAAGAGCTGGATTTTAGAAATTCCTCCCATCTCCTTCAGCGCCTGCGCCTGCCAGTGATATTGAACTCTTTCTCTGCTATAACCCCTGCTGTCTCAGTGTATTGGCTTCCTCTTGAGCAGCAGGCAATGAACCTGGCTGGGCTGTAACACCTCTCCAAGAACCCAAAAGACACAGGAGAAATAAGCAAGGATGAGAATAATCACGTCAGTGGTCAGTACCGCAGGGGAGGCAGTGTCCTTGAAGAGGAGAGGTAGCCTTAGAGAGGGGAGAGGTGAGGCAGGGTGAGGGAAGAGGAAGGAAA
The DNA here is from genome assembly GCA_963574655.1 of Perodicticus potto. NCBI lineage: Eukaryota > Metazoa > Chordata > Mammalia > Primates > Lorisidae > Perodicticus > Perodicticus potto. The sequence continues at coordinate 15,092 of CAUYRH010178527.1, forward strand.
CTTCCCCTAAAGGTTTGTGTCTGTGGGGTAAGTTAACCACATCAGGGACGCCATGGCCTCAAGGCCAGCTCAATGTGTAAAAGTAGCCGGCTTACAGTACACAGCTAGCCAAGCAAGTGCTATTCCGGGGGATTGGGTGGGAGGTATTTCATGCAGGTGGCTAACGGCTGCAATCAATTGAATTAAAATAAAGAAGATTATCCTACATAAGGTGGGCGGGCTTAATCCAATCAATTGAAAGGACCAAAACAAAGGTTTCCCTGAGGACAAAGAAATTCTGCCTCAAGACAGAAGCAGCAGCCCCTGTCCAAGAGTTTCTAGCCTTCCAGTCTGCCCTAGGATTTCAAAGTTGCCAGGCCCCACAATTGCATGAATCAACGCCTTGAAATAAAATTCTTTAGACACACACACACACACACACACACACACACACACAGTATGTATATATACACACACACACATATATCTCCTGATTCTGTTTTTCTGGAGCACCCTGATTAATATACATTCTTAACATTTCTTTCTCTTGACTTTATACAGTTGTGATAGCAATAATTAATAATAACACCAGGCTGGGCATGATGGCTCATGCCTGTAATCCTAGCACTCTGGGCGGCCAAGGCAGGTGGATCCCCTGAACTCAGGAGTTTGAGACCAGCCTAAATAAGAGCCAGCCTCTACTAAAAATACAAAAATTAGCCAGGCATGGTGGTGGACTCCTATAGTCCCAGCTACTTGGGAGGCCTAGGCAGAAGGATGGCTTGAGCCCCAGTGTTTGAGGCTACTGTGAGCTAGGCTGACATCATGGCACTCTAGCCTCCGCAACAGAGTGAGACTGTCTCTACAAAAAAAAAAAGGTAATACTCAACATTTATTGAGCATTTACTATGTGCTGAATGCTGTTTTAACTCTATCAAGGCACTTATTCCTCACGACAGCCCCCTGAGGGTAGGCACTATGACTGTGCCCATTTTACAGATGACAAAACTAAATCCCTGTGAGTCTGCGGCAAAGAGCTAATGGAGCCTGGGAGCAGTGGCCAGGGAGGCAATTTTTCCTTTATCGTGGGCTAAACTGAAATCCAAAGTGCAGTTTTCTACCCCACTGGAGGCAAGAAGACACATACTTGCAAAGAGGGTGGGCAGGAAGAAAAAGACCGACAACCAAACAGGGCGGCTTTCTCCTTGTGCTGTAGCAGCGCCAGCAAAGCCCAAAGGCATCTCGGTAAATGACCCCATCGCATTTCTGTTCTACCGTAATGGAGTAAATCTTCCCATTTTCTCGTTTACACTTTCCATCCTATTTTATCTTATTTATGTTGTGCTGGAGGAGTTACTAATTGAAAGACACCTGAATCAAGCCTCCTTACTGCGGGAGGCGTCCAGAGAAGCAGTTACCCGACGGCGCCAGCGCCATCTGTGCTGGAGGATCCGCCTGGACGGCACCGGGGGTTTCTCGCCCACGTCAGTCCTCGGGCTGTTTCCCAGCTCCGGCTCCAATCTGGAGACAGAGCCCCGCCTGTGGATGATTCCGAGAAGGGGGAGGGTTTTTTTTTTTCCTCTTTCCTCTCCCCGGAAAACATATTTGACTACTTTGCAATCCAAACCCACTCAGCCTGACGAGGTGCTGGAGTCCCCGAGCTGGGACACGGGGAGACGCAGAGGCGGGATTCCTGCAGCAAGGCCAGCCCGGGAGAGCCCGGGGGCTCCTGCCTCGGGAGAACGTCCCAATGCGGGGAAAGTGGGAAAGAAGGGATTCGCTCCCTAAAGTAGAAACGTCGGGCTCGGCGCCTGTGGCTCAACGGGCTAAGGCGCCAGCCACGTACACCTGAGCTGGCGGGTTCGAATCCAGCCTGGACCCGCCAAACAACAATGATGGCTGCAACCAAAAAATGGCCGGGCGTTGTGGCGGGTGCCTGTAGTCCCAGCTACTTGGGAGGCGGAGGCAGGAGACTCGGAGGCAAGAGACTCACTTGAGCCCAGGAATTAGAGGTTGCTGTGAGCTGTGATGCCACAGCTCTCTATCCAGGGTGACAGCTTGAGGCTCTGTCTCAAAAAAAACAAAAATAAAAATAAAGTAGAAGCCTCACATAGACATACGGAATTTTAACCCACGAGGAGAGGCTGCAGTTTGGGGGCATGACACAGCACACGTCATGGTGAACTCTGGAGCCCAATCAGCAAAGGGCCTCTCGGCACGGAGCTCACTCCCCAAATGAGGCTTCGGTGAGCGGTCTGCTCCTTTCCACCATCCCTTCTCTTCCATTCCACCCAGGACCCCTCTTCTTTGATGCCACACGGTTAAGTGGTCTGTTGGCAGGGCTATGTCACATTGCTCTGTAGGCAAGAGGGTCTCCTCCGTGGGACCGAGAACTCCCAGAGGGGAAGGGACTGCCCCCAGAGACGTCCAGTCTGATGAGCTCCAGTCCCATCTCGTTGTGGCCCCCCCACCCTCCCCTGACACTCATGGAGCGTTTACCCCTCAGGGCTCTGGGTGCTGGAGAACTGGGAATGAACTAGACAGGCATGGCCGTGCCCTTCCGGAGATTATGTTCTACTCACTTGCTCTTGCAACACATTTGTTGAGCACTGTCTATGCACCAGGCACTGTACCAGGTGCTGGGGATGTTGAAGTGAACAAACAGAACAAAAATCCCTGCCCTGGTGCAGTTTGCATTCTAGAGAGACGTTAAATCAGTCCTTAATGCAAATTAGTCATTATGAATGTGTAGCTGCCGGGATAGAGCAGCACGGGACCGTTAGAAAAGCACAGGGCGGAAGAGATACAGCCTGGTCACCTGCTCCCCGGGGAACTGCATTAACTGAGGCCTAATGGGAGAGGGGAACTGGCAGAAGGGACAGGGAAGGAGAGGCCTGCCTGGCAGAGACTCCTGAGATGGAAGAAAAGCTAATTTGGAACTGAAAGACCAGCGTGGGAACATAGGAAGAAAGCTGAAGGACAGGCAAGGCTCAATCGGTAAGGATCCGAGTTTTTATTCTCAAAGTTTTGGCTTCTGCGTACCACATTGGAAGAAGAGCTGTCTTCCGAACTTACTACACAAATACTAATGAAAAAAAAGGTTCATGTGTAATTTTCATGGTCTCTGCCACCACAGATAACCAAAATGTCCTTATATACGGGGGTCTGACAATTAAGTTCATGAGCTGGCCACTGTGTACTTACATTAGCAGAGCTGTACAAACAGCTCAGTAAGGTTTTGTAACCCCTATATATCAGTGTCTCACAGCTGTGTTCACGTCAGCATGTAGTGGTGTCTTGCTGAGTCATTATTACTGCATGTTTCTGTGTGCCATTGCGAGAATGTTGAAGCTTGAATTAGAGCAACAAACAAACATTCATAAATTTCTTGTTAAACCTGGCGAGAGTGGAAGTGAAATCAGAGACGTGTTAGTCCAAGTGTATAGGGATAATGCCACAAAGAAAACGGCAGTGTACAAATGGATTAAGCATTTTTCTAAGGAAAGAAAAAGCATCGCTGATAAAGAGACATCAGCGAGACCAGTAATGAACAGAACTGATGAAAACATTGCAAAAATTTGTTGAATTCTTCATTAATATTGTCAGCTAACTATGAGAAGCATAACAGACCAAGCAAACATCAACAGAGAAATAATTAGGAAGATCTTCACTGAAAATCTTGGCGGGCAAAAAGGTGTAGTCCTTGCATCACAACAATGCACCAGCTCACACAGCACTGTCTGTAAGGGATTTTTTTAGCCAACAATAAAAAACTGTATTAGAACACATTCCCTACTCACCTGACCTGGCCCCCAATGACTTTTTTCTTTACCCAAAGATTGGCAGGGTTCTGCCGTGGGGGCAGGGTCCTTTAAGACCTGTGGATCTGGTTGTGATTGATTGAAGAAAAGTTAAAAGGGCGAGAGATGAAGAGACAAGACACACAGAATAGAGTTTTCAAAGGTGGGAACACAGAGGACCACCACGAGCTTATGAGGTTCCAGCAAATGGCCCTGAGTGTTTGTTCCACTCAACTTTCATTGAAGGCTATTATTTCATTTAACCCAGAGGGTAAGCCGAGGAAGGAAAAAAACATCAGCAGTTTCTCTGAGTAAGCATGTTAGTTCTTATTCTATCTATAATCATTAGCTTTAAGGGTCTAAGCAGCCTTGAGAAATCTGAAACCTGAGGCTTATATGGGGGGTAACCTTCTGTCTGTGGTCACACACACAGATTCCCTGGGGAAGGTTAATCCCCTTTAGTCCTCTGTGGAGTAGAAGCCACAGTGTCCATCTCCTCTGAAGAATTGGTAGAACAGAAGAATTTTCCTCTGATCTCTATCCCAGAGGTATCTTCCTCTGTTGATTAGGGTACAAGACCCCCCCCTGCCCATATTTCAGAGCTCGAGCTGTTCCCTTAATCTCCGCCCTAGCCATAATACAAATCCCCACAATGGGTATTTGCTTTGACTCTTGACTGGGCAGGGAACAGCCTGGTTGATGTCTCCCTCCACCCCCAGCCTTGCATGCAGCCTCCTCAATGGCCATTCTCTTCTTCAGAGTATTTACAGGCTTAGCAAGGGTATTTACAAGCTGTATACATTATAGGCCAATCTTCTAGCAAAAGCAGGAGTTGCTCAGATAAGTAATTTAGCTGCTAGTTTCAAAGTAAACTAGCTAAACTATTTTTATTCCTCCTTACTCAGCTTATTTCTCTGTTTTTCCCTTTTACTGGGGGTGTTTTCCTTTGCCAAAAATGGGGTCTTCAACCCTCATTCTGCCTGAAAAAGATACAGGAAATAGTGAAATGAAAACATTCTGATGGCATTCAGGACATCAAGGATCATATGACGACAGCTTTGATGGCCATTCAGAAAAAGTGTTCCAAAATTGCTTTGAAGGGTGGACTAGGCACTGGTGTTGATGCATAGCTCTCCAAGGGGAGTACTTTGAAAGTGACCATAGTGATACTCATTAGTGGGGTATGTGGCACTTTTTCTAGAGTGAGTTCTGGAATTGAATTGTCTAACCTCATAATCTTCATGCGGCCTGTGGTCCGCAGGTTAGACACACCTGATCCCGGTCTGTGTGATGATAGGTTGCTCACTTGAGATGGTGCCCTACAAAGAGGACCACATGGCTCTGAGATTCCCACAGATTCCAAAGATGAAAACCCAACCCCAACAGACATTCCTGCTAGATACTTAAACCAGGGGAAGGACAAAAGGGCCTGCACTAGCCACAGAGCGTGAACAGGTGAAATCTAAGTAGGACACAGCGGGGAAGACCAAGAAAGGAACACAACAGGTAGCCTATTTTCCTGTCTTTTCCCCAAAATGTCTGGAACTTTACCTGCAGTATTATTGTCTCCTCTCAGAGGTCCCCAAATCTGAGTCGTAGTCACTGGGGGAGAGGAGGATCCTTATTAAAATGCAATTTCCCAGGCCCAACCCTTGGAGATTCCAGGGTGAGACCCCAGGCTGCTATTTTTATACCAAGTCCCAAGTGACTCTAGTCTCCAGTTTGGAAGCTGTGGTGCCACCGGCCTTTCTTCCACCGACCTAAAGATAAACACATGCTCAGGGCTCTGTAGAAGCCAGCGGTTTTGATCTGTGGGGAACTGGCACAATTCCTAGCCTGTGATTATGCTTCCTGGTTGTCTCAAGGCAGATTCTGATTTCCATTTCTATTCCTGCCTCTCAACTCTGATTACTTCAGCAAGTGGCTTTCAATTGCCCCATTCTTTTCTTTCCTAAAGAGATGCCTGTAACTTCAAATTTTATACATATATACGGGTGTGTGTGGGTGGGGGTGTATAAAGCTTTGTGCTTTCTACTTCAGGAAATGGTGCAGGAAAAGACTTTATTTGTCCTACCTTTGATTCCCTTAAGTCAACAAAGATAGCCTTACATGACACATCGACTAAACCTTTCTAACTCAGCAGAAGGGCCACTGGTGGGTTGTACTTATGCACTACTTTGGATCGGTCCCCAGCTGAAGCTGTTGGCCCCCTGGCTGATGCCACAGCCCCTCAACACTCACCTCCACACACTGAAGGCTGCTGAGGGCAAACATTGCAACTTTCCACCCTTGGCTATGGGTACAGGTTGGGTAAGGGTGGAAAACCAGAAGTCCCCGGGAGCATATGCTCCTGGAAGCAACCTTCAGTCAACAGACAGACCAGGAGTTGGTGGCTCAATACTCTGGCTTCCTTGTCTCTAGATTGGGATAACTCCGAGGCAAGTTCCACCCAGGACCCCACCCTCTCCCAGTAACTGACAGTGGCCACCTGCTTGGTAACACACCCTCATTGGCTTCCTTCCCTGCTGTCTCACTTCCCTTGCTTCTTAAACATTGTTTCGAGATCCCATCCCAAGGAAACTGGTTGTGTTCAAGGAGTTGTCTCAATATCTCCTCCTGAGAGAAGGCAAAGCAAGATAGGCACTAAGCTGTTCTTCCTGTGCTTGGTCACAGCTCTCACTCAAGAACTCACATGCAAGGCAATACTACATTTAGGTAACTTAGGGCGCAACACCGTAGACTTTAGAAGGCCTCTTCTCACAACGCTAAATCCAATCCCATAATTCAAACTGAGTGTTTCTCTGAGACCATGGACCAAACTGGGTTTGAAACCCAAATAAATCATCAACATCTGCAAACCCATTGCGGCCAGCGTAAACCATGAAAGATTTTTTTGGGGGTGGGATTGTAACATGGAGCGGCCACTTTAAAAACCATCCGGCAGTTCCTCCAAATGTTAAACGCAGAGATGCCGGAAGACCTAGTAATTCTAGTCCTAGGTCTATACCCAAGAGAACTGGAAATATGCGTCCCCATTGCACAAGAATGTTCACAGCAGCAGTATTCCTAACAACCCCAAAGTGAAAACAACATAAATGTTCATCAACTCAACTGATGCCTGGGTAAGTTACATGTAATATGCTCATACTATGGACTATTCCTTCATCCATAAAAGGAATGAAATACTAATGAGTGATACAACATGGATGAACCTTGAAAATATTAGGCTAAGCGAAAGAAGCCAGTCACCAAAGGCCACATATTATATGATTCCATTTATATGAAATGTTCAAAATAGGCAGATTCACAGAGACAGAAAGTAAACTAGTGGTTGGCAGGGATGATAAGGAGTAACTGCTACAGACAGTTTCTTTGAAGGCGGAGTGTTGAAAATGGTCTAAAGTTAGTGGTGACGGTTGTGCAACTCTGTGACTATTCTAAAAAACCACTGGATTATATTCTCGTGCAAGGTGAATTTTATTGTACATGAACTCTCTCAGAAAAGTTGTTGAGAGAGAAATAGAAATATTGGGACTCTATTTCTGGAGGCCCCCATGAAACCATGCCTCTGAAGTTTTTACAACGTTCTGTCTTTTCTGAAGTATCTATTCAAAGCCACGTCACAACCTCAGACGAAACAGAGACTAAAAGTCTGGCTGTGAGTCTTGGTGGTGGCAAAGCTGAAACCCAAGCAGAGGCTGGGTACTGCTGGGGGTTGGACCCACAGCCATGCACCCTAAGCTCAGGGAGAAGCCAGACAGGGCCAGGGCTTGGGAAGGATCAAACTGAGAGACTCAAGGGATCCCGGATGGGGACAAAGCCAGAGCCACACCAAGAGCTGCTTCTACACCAGGGAGGCAGCGAGCGTGGCCATCTGAGAGGGTCCTTGGAGAGAAACCTAGAATGATCCATCATTCAAATTGAGACCAAAGAGCCAGACAGCCCTGCTCCATGGAGAGCATAAGATAAAGAGCATGCAGATAAAGAAACAAGACCTGGTGGGGTGCTGTGACTCACCCAAGCACAAGGCATGTACATTGAGAAGGCAGAATTCAAACTCAGGCCTACACAACTCCAAGTCCTATGCACATTGCCCCTGAATACCCATTTCATAGATAACCCAAAGCAAAAACAGCTACCTTTACAATTCTTTGTCTGGAACTTATTTAGGTGTGGACAGGAACATGGCCCCTTAACTTATAGCAGATTTATTTTTAGCTAGAAAATGAAAATAAAACCTATGCCACAGAGCTGCCATGAGGAGTAACAAATTGGTTTGTATACAGGACCTGGTAGGTGCTTGGCACATGGTAGGTAGTGTAGATGATGGCTCTTTCCCCTCATGGTTAGTTGTAGCCCATAGAATTACAAGATGGGGATGGTGAGGCCTTCAGAAACATCCAGTCTTATCCAGAAAAGAACAGCCTGAGAAACTGAGGCTCAGAGAGAGTGAAAACCTTGGCCACAGCCATCCAGCAAGATGGCCCGATCATTCGGAGAAAGCTCTACTCCATGTTCCTGAGTTTTGTGGGGAGTTTTCTTTCCCTAAGTGTTGAAGAGCAAAATAACTCCTCCTCCAATAATCCTTGGCAACTCTCTAGAAAGACACTTCTCTGGCATAAAAACTAAATTGCCTAAATATGGCTAACTCTTGGATAATGCTAGTTAATCCTGGCTAATGTTTAATTCTCTAAAGCATCTTTTCCCATCAATAAACTTTTTTTTGTGAGAAAGTCTCATTTCTCATTTGCCTTGTGTTTCTTATGGAAATGTGATTTGTACATACATCCTCCCTGCATAAATATTTAGCTCATCATTGTGCAGCACAAATTTCCTGCAAATTAGGTGGAAATCAGCCTCCGCTGACAGAAGCATCTATACTCATCTGGGGAAAAATCATTATTATTTAGAACTTATTAAGCCCTGACAGTAAGTACTAGATGGGCCTGGGAACTTCAATAAATATTGAATGCAAATGTACACCAAATGCTTGAGCTTAGATTGTTCTTGTAATTTCCACCTGCCGGGGGGCAGCAAAATGTGGAGGAAAGAAAATGGGTTGAAACTTGGCTCTTTCGATTACAAACTGTTTCAATAAGAGCAAATCATTGAGTCCCTCCTTATCTATAAAATAGGCCCACCCATACCTCTCTCATAGGGATTTTACTATAATATAAAGATTAAATAAGATTATATCTGTAAATTATCTACCATGAGGCCTGGCACATACGAGACGCTCAATAAATGTTCACTTCTAACAAACCCATGAACCCCAAGTAAGTGAGATGCAAAACTGTTAGATCATTAACATTGGGTATGGTTGGATCCCACCCCCTATGCTATGAACATAATTTGCTCCAATCTCAAATGGGTTTTATTGGAAGGTTACAGTTACCTCTGCCAATATGACATAAAACTAAGTAGAGAGCCATTTTCTAGATAGTGTGGGCTAGAAATCTACATGTTTATACAAATTTCATGATTAAACTTTGTAGCCAACGCTGTCAATGTCTTGCCCATACATACCTCTTGGGTATTTCATTGTGCTCCAGCAAATTCCAGCTGTCATTATCTGTATCTTTGTACCCAAGGGATCATGTTCCAGGAAGCACAGGAAGCCACCATGCCAGTGCTTGGAAGGCCACATGTCCCAGGGAAAGAACACCCCCCACGGAGCTCCCCTCAAACCAGTGACTACAGGGGTGGAGTGTAAACACGCCAGCTCCCTCTTACATGGGATCAGTCTGAGGCCATGGTTTTGCGCCATTTCCCCAAGCTTCCCTACAGGTTTACACCATCACAATCGCTAGCTCCATAATACATATTTCTGGCTTCTTTCCTTCCCTGTTTCACTTCCCAATTTGTGAGGCTTGGAAGGGATTCAGAGTATACTTCTCAAAATGCGCCACTCTGAAAAAAAGCACAGACACAGGACAAGCCCTTTGCCCTCCTCCATCTGCCTGAAACAACATAAATTCCTCTTGTGAATGTGTTCCAGCAACTCCCACAGCAGGAAAGGGATCGTAATCTTATCACTAGAAAGGAGATGGCAGTAGAGTCTACACCAACGAATCTTACCAACTAGCCCTGGCTACCAATAGTTTCCCATCTATTTACCTGTCTTCCGTAATCTGCTGCCCCTAAAAGTTCAAAGTAATTTTCCTGTGTCCTGTGACTTCTCTACAAAATTATTGTTCTTTTTTAAAATGCTATGGTAAGCCCCTAAATTCTAACCACCCCTTTGAGTCACTCATCACTAATTTCTCTCATGTGTACGTACGCTGCTGTGTTAATAAACTTCTGTTTGTTTTTCCCTTGTTAATCTGTCGTTTGTCAGCTGAATTTGCAGGGCCCCTGCCAAAAAACCTAGAAGGGTAGAGAGAAAAAAAAAAAATTTTTTTTTCCTCCTCTACAACCTCCACTTCGCAAATAAATATCCTTCACTTGAATTTTTGTCTTAGTATCTGGGAGAGCCCAAAATAAGTCAAGTGTGTGCCAGGTTCTCAGAGCTATGCCTAAAATTTGGGATCAGACCAAGCACAATGTGGAAATGAGAGCTGCTCTCATCTCCTGCAGGTTGGCCCTCCAGAGCTCAGCCTCAGATGCCCAGTGGCACACTGGACAGCCCCTTGGTCTTTAACTCAATATGAAAACGTGATCTCCCCTCTACCCACTCCTCACACACACCTTGGAACAACCCCATCATCCACTCAGCCTTCCAAGCCAGAAACCTGGACGTGCAATAGGCATTATCCACATTTTTTCCCTTTCCTTCCCGTTCCCCACCACTTCCAGCCATTCACAAACTCCTGCTATTTTGACTTCCTTAATCACCCCTGGAATCAATCGCTTCTCTCTACTCTTCTAAACATTGTACCAAGCAAGACCTCCACCATCTCTGGCTTGGACCATTGCAGATCGTTCCTCTCTGCTGTCCCACATCCACCGGGCTCCCCAAAATCCTCTCTCCATGCCACAGCAAAAGGAATATTCTTTTTAACTGCAAATGATAATAGCAACAGTAGCATTTCGTGAACACTTTCTTTCTGCTGGGCACTGCTCTGATCCGATTGCTCCCCAACCTAAAATCTTCCGTGGCACTTAGAATAAAACCCCCGGCTTTTCTCTTGATCCTACAAGGCTCTGGATGACCTGGTGCCCCTTTTCTCCACAGCTTCTTCTCTTAACATTTCTCCTGCTGGATCTAATCACAGAAGTTCCTTTTTTGGACAATTAATTGTGTGGGTCATTTTTCCACTTGGACTTTCCCCCTGGAGAACTGACTTTTGAATGACCATCAATGCCACCTCCCTCTCCCCAACCTCCTTCCTACCCATTGTCCTCCTAGACCCTACTGGGAAGCCTCCTCCCTCAGGATAGCAGGAGGAAGCCCATCCTCCTCAAGGTCTCTGCTAAAGCAACAGGGATGAACTTGAAAGTAAGGGTGGCTCCTTTTATCACCTTTAACAACCCTTAGGTTCTTTAAAACAAGACCCTCTTCACCTCCCACAAGGCCTGGCATATGACCCAGCATACAGTAGGTGCTCAATGAATGTTTGTTGCATTAATGAATGAAGCCATCTAGTCTGAATCAGAAACATTTGGGATGCTTCCGGCAAACTGCCTTCCCCCTGGGGAGCCCACAATTGATTGGACAATTACTTTAGCCGGAACAAATCGCCCTCAGGCGCTGGATAAAACCATTCAATGAACACGGCTGACAAACGTGCTGATTGCGCAGCTCTGACCCTGAAAATAATTACATGCACCAGCATCCATCTGCCTGTGGGCTAGCCTGGAAGGGGGTCCTCACCTCAAAGCAGCTCGGTCTTCTAAATAAACTCGAAAGAGCATAGTTGTCATTTCCCTCAGGATCACTATGGCTTGTTAGAAATCAAACAGAAGCAGGTAAGAGGTGTAATCTGCACATCCAGCCACTTCCCCAGGTTCCAGCAGCCTCCCTTAATCATCTCCATCATAAACACCAGATGATAAAAGCCCCCTACTCCCTGAGAACTCAGCAGCATAGCTAAGAGCCCAGGATCAAATGACTGCTGTGCCCTCAACCTACACATCAGCCTTGCCCAACCCATTAATCACCTTCTTTCCCCCATGCTGAAAGGCTGGAAGTCATCCTCAGTGTTTCTGTCTTTTTGTCCGTCCATCCATTCATTCTTTCTTTCCATAAGCATTTGTTGGGCACCTATTGGGAAGTGTTGGGGAGCCTGACGCAGACACACACAACCCCTTCCTCCTGTCCTCCTAATAAACAAGAGACAAAGAATCAGATGGGGCTAGCCCCACCTGGGAGAAGTGCTAACTTCCCCAGCAAATGATAGAATTTGCCCACCACCTGTGGCCCCATCCTGTCCCACATCAAGTCTTACTGTATTTGCACACGCGTCTGTCTTTCACTTACTGAAGCTGGGCTCTGTGAGCTGCCTCAGCTCAGTAACCTTCCACGAATTGCAGATGGTCCCTGAGCAAAGCCTGATGGTCAGGATTGTGTTTTGTCTGACTCCTTACCTCTCCAGCCTTGTAGAGAGAGAGAAAGTGTCCTTGTAGAGAGAGAGAAACACAAGCCTTCTAGGTGTGACAGAGGAAGAGGCTTCTTGCAGAGTCAAATGGAAGACAACCTTGGAAGTATAGATACAAAACAGTCACATGATTGAGAGTCTATTTACATAGTCAAAATACTAATAGAAGGGGGAAAATCCTGTTCTTTCCTACTGGACTTAAAGTCTAGTTAATCTGCTTTATTCTGTGCCACCAGGGCCTCAAGCAACCAGGTTATAGAAGATCAGTCTTGGGTGAGTTTATTTTCCAAGTAAAGACATACCTAAGGCTTAGCTGTCTTCAGGGACTTCAGAAGCTTTGAAAACCCCTCTGTCTCTAGCACACCCATTCCCCTTATCCACACTGAACCTATTGGCCAAAAGACTACCAGGGTAGTTAAATAGTAGGAAAGAAAGCTTTATTGATGGGTACTGCTTTGCAAGCCAAGAAAAGGAAGTGTCCAGCGTGGACAGAAAGTGTTCTTTCTTCAAAGAGGGGAAGGACAGGTTGAGTTTTATGCCTCAAAGGGCCTCTATCAGACATATTCAGCAGGTCTGGGGGGAAAGCTATACACATGTGCAATGCATAAACATATGTGTAACATATCTCATGTTCACTTTGGGGTGGGGGTTAGCACCAAAATGAAGGGGAATTTGGTTCTTTGTGTCAGAAGGTCACTATTGGACACAAGGACAGTTTGTGAGAAGTCTATTAAGCTGGCTGAAACTGGGTGAAGGCTGCTCTTCTGATCAGAGTTGTAGTGGTCTAGGCTGTAAATAAGAGTTGATCACTCCTCTTGCTGGGGAGTTTAGCAAGTGTGGTTTTTCTAACAGTCATAGGAATTTAGATTTTTGGCATGACAGCTGGGTCCTGAACCTTCAACCCACAGGTTACTTACTTGCCTTCACCTTAGGGTTGGTCTTGGCCTCTCATATCACAGACCTGTCCCTACAGCTTGCCACAGCTCCTCCCGCTCTTCTGATGGAGAAGGAGCATGAAGGTCACCTCCATCCTTATGTTAGGAACAGAAACAAGGTCTTGATGTGGACACCCCAGACTTCCTGAAGCCTGCTCTCCACAAGGTTCCTTGGGGAGCCCTCACCATGTAAAATACAGCTTTCACGCCTGTAATCCCAGCACTTAGGAGGCCAAGGCAGGTAGATTTCCTGAGCTCACAGGTTTGAGACCAGCCTGAGCAAGAGTGAGACCCCCAATCTCTAAAAATAGCCAGGTGTTGTGGCAGGTGCCTGCAGTCCCGGACACTTGGGAGGCTGAGACAAGAGAAGCACTTAAGCCCAGGAGTTTGAGGTTGCTGTAGGCTATGACGCCACGGCACTGTACCCAGGGTAACAAAGTAAGATTCTGTCTTGAAAAAAAAAAAAAGAAGTCACAAACCAGGAAACCCTGTGTTCTGCAGAGATGGGATGGGCTGGTGCTCAGTCTGCATAGCCCAGAACTCAGAGGACCAGAGGCTGGAGCACAGAGCTGTGGCCTCCACCTCCATTAGAGCTCTAGTAGCCATGTGACAGCAGCAAGGACTTGCCGGCCTGAGTGCACCTCCCGGGGAAGGAGGGAGGGCTCCATGTGCACAGATGAAACTGCACAGCCCCCGTATGACACTGCCCAGGTCCCAGTGATCCAATCACTCCCCAGGCCTGTGAACAACCAGATGGTCAAAGCGATTGGAGCACCTGGAGGAAGCAGCAGCACCCCCCACCTCTGACCACACTTGTCCAGCTCTCTACCTGCTGGCCCCAAGCACAGGATTGACTTAGCTGGCCCTCCTAACTTCCTCGGTCACCCTCTCTATCCCAGAACCAAAGCTCTCCTCTCCTTATCCCCAAACACCTTCCTTTTCCCACCCCTAGGCCCAGGCCCTGCTTAGGCCTTTAAGCCTTAGACAACGGCCCTCACACTCAGCTCCTACCCTTTCTAAGTCAGGAGCTTCCTACAGCCCTGGCCTGCAGCCCAGCAACCCTCATGGCCTTGGCCCTTGCTTCTGGGATAAGCTCTATCTACATCCCGTCAAGGGCAATGAGTTACTGTGGAGACAGAAGCAGGACTTTTTTCCCTTTAATTCAATTAAGCCACCTGCTGACTGTGATACTTTCTCCACTATCTAAGGCAGGAGGTGCCTTTGCAATTACTTTGCCTCTGCTGAGGCTGCAGGTTGCCTGTGGTCTCCAGGAGATAGAGATGAGGCTGTTGAATCACAAGGGCAACGTGAGCGGGAGAGAAAGGCCAGGGAGAGCAGAGGACTGACCAGGCAGCACACGACAGGAACATCAGCCAGGAATGCAACAGCACGAAGTGGCCCAGGGGACCAGCTGAGATGTGACCTTCACCTGCTTGCAAGGGCCTTAGAAGCAAGGGGGTATGTATTAATTTGAGTTCCTCTAAAAGAAGACAGAGACAAGGACATGGAGGTGGCCCCAGGAAGCACACTGAAGGAGAAGTGGCCTGGGAGTGGAGAAAGTCAATAGAGCCTGCGTTGGGGTTGGTTACTGCAAGCCAGTGGGGCCCAGTCCCACCCTGAACTCTCTGGGAGACTACGTGGAGCACACCTGAGAAGTGTCCCGGCTTTGCACATAGAGGAAGGGACAGAAGCCTCTAGAAGCTGGAAAAAACAAGAGACAAGATACCCCCGAGAGACTCCAGAAGGAACAAAGCCCTGAGGACAGCCTTGATTTTGATTTTAGCCCAGTGAAACCCATTTCCGACTTCCGACCTTCGGCATGGTGAGATAATACATTCGCATTGTTCTAAGCCACTGAGTTCATGGTAACTCATTATAGCAGCAATAGGAAACGAATACCTTTTAGAGTTAAACACTGAGAGCAGCCCATGGTCTGTGAGGAATGGGATGGGAGCTGTTCTGTTATCCAGGGAAGCTTCTCTCGGAACTGAGTGTCTTTCCCAAGGCGCAGGACAGTGTTTCTGAGATATCAATCAATACTCTCTTTCTCCAACTGGCACTACACTCTTTTGCTATCTCTGTGACCTCTCCCCACCCCAATTCAGAAGAGCAAGCCTCCAAGCTCATTGCCTGAGAAAGGGGACAGGACATGTCCTGGAGGGAGAGCAGACATGGAGATGGCTTCCTGAATGGGGGAACATAAACAACCACTCATGAGAGGAATAGGGCCGGGTGGCCTGGCTGAACCGGAGACCAGGCAGTGGGGCTGAGGGACCCGCAGGGCTCAGCAGCTCTTGTGCAATGCGGTACTTGAGATTGAACAGGCAGACTTGGGGGAGAACATGACTGTTGTCAAAGCTATGAGGCCAGACCAAACCCCAGGAGGTAGGGGAGGGCTTTCCCCATAAAGGGCAGGGCTCTCTCCACCATAATCCCAGGGCTGGAAATAAGAGAGGTTTTAGACTGGGCAACCAAAGGACTTTCTCTCTCTCTGTGGCTAAGGAGGAAATTTGTCTGGATTTCCAAGCTCTGCAGAAGCCCTGCAGAAGCCAGTCAGCAACTCCTTGGTGGCACTTGGGTCTGTGGACACCTCAACCCCTACACCTTCAACCAAGGGAGTGAGGGGAGAAGCCCAGGAGGCCAGTGGGAGGGGTGCAGGTGGCCATCCACAACAAAAACATCCCGGTCTCCAGACCCAGCTCCTCGTGAGGGTCACCAGCAGCAACACAGCCACAGGAACAGAAGGTCTTGCTATGTCTTACCCCCCACAGACAAAATGGCAGCTGGGAAACCCTCTAAAATACAGTGTGTACTTTAGGGGACCTATGTCGCCTGCAAGACACCCAGAAGAGGCTAAAGCCAGACACTCCATTGTCTGGACAGGACTCACGATCGTATCTCACAGCCCTGAAGGGCCTTCCAGGTTACATTTCTCATAAAACATTTAATGGAAAAGAAATAAAAGGGGAGTAAATTTGAATGTGAAAATAAGCAACATCTTAGAGTCTTGTATTATTAGCCAAATTAGATAATTAAAAACATAAACAAAGAATAATAAGCCTTTCCTCTCTGGGCCACCCCGGTGTGTTAAAAGAGATACAATGCGTAAAGAAACTGCCAGCACCAGCAGACATCATATCTACACAAGAAAGCATCATTTTTAATACCCCTGCTCTCAGAATACAGCAAAATTATCTCCCGTAGTCATCATGGAATAATCAGTAATAATCATTACTTTCCCGATGCATTCTTTAGTCCTAAAACAATTAGCAATTATAAAGGAGGAATCTCAGTGTTACATATATTATTCAGATTTGGTAAAATAGTAACTGGAGGAACTAAAATTTGCACTTACCAAACACAAGTATTCTAGCTCACAGTTCATGCCCCATTTGACTGTTCAAAATTTTAAGCACAAATTAAAAACTCCAAGTGGTCCCAGAGACTTAAAGTAACTCACATTGGATTTCTCTTCATCATTTAATTACTGGATTATCATTACTGATATTGGGTCAACTATGTAAATACAGGAATATGTGACCATCACACGAGTTAGAGGCTTGAACTGAACTTTCAAAATCAACACATGTATCTGAGCCCATGTGGGCAGAGGATGTCTGTATAACAGAGAATCAATCCTCTGAATTAACTCCCATGCAAAATACAATGTATTCGAAAGGATATATTAAAACATGCTAATGTGAAACTTATAAGGATATTACTAAAATGACAATAACCACAGCAATTTCGGTCTTAGATAAACTAAATATTTCAGGGCAAAAGAAGTATTTTATCATTGACATGGTATAGAATTGCCAGCATATGTATATTAAAAAAAAAAAACCTGGGGCGGTGCCTGTGGCTCAGTGAGTAGAGCCACGGTCCCATATACCGAAGGTGGCGGGTTCAAACTCAACCCCTGGCCAAACTGCAACAAAAAAATAGCCAGGAGTTGTGGCAGGCACCTGTAGTCCCAGCTACTCGAGAAGCTGAGGCAAGAGAATCGCCTAAGCCCAGGAGTTGGAGGTTGCTATGAGCTGTGCGATGCCACAGCATTCTACCAAGGGTGATAAAGTGAGACTCTGTCTCTACAAAAAAAAAAAAGAAAGAAAAAAGAATTTGTTGGTTTTTATTATTATGTTTAAATTCTCTAAAGATAATGCTCCCTGTTGTTGAGTGCACCCAGGGCAATGCCGCATCTTCAGTATTCTACTAATGACTTAAATCCCTTCTATTCTTCCAGGGAAATCATTCCTACTTCAAAACCCCACAAATGCATTAATGTACACAGCCATGATTTAATAAAGAATTTTTTTTAAGTGAAGAAAAGCTCACATTGACTGTTTGCTATGTGTCCCCAGTGTTCCAAGAACTGTGTACGTAGAAGCTCACTTAATACCCACAAGTCTATACAGGCGGTTGCTCATATTACTCCCATTTTACAGATGAGAAAGCTGATGTGTTCAGAATCTTACATTACATATAACGTAGGTAGAAGTACTCTGCAATCTTCCAGTGCGACATAAATATTACCAGAGTTAGAGGTAAGAACAGTGAAGATTTTGTGTATTTGGTCACTACTGAAATACCAGAGAGAAAAAGGAAGAGGGAAGCTTATGTGGCTGCTAACAACCTGGACCAAATACCGCAGCCAGATCCCACAGCACCAATATCATGTCACCAAAATGGAGCCTGTAAAGACAGCCAAATGGTGTGACTGCGTGTGCCCATGCCACGCAGTCAGCTGCCAGAATTTTCAACTCACAGTCATGTGGAGGTGACTGTGCCATTGCAGAGAAATAGCCTCAGTGTTCACCAGGTTGCACAAGAATTGTCGGCAGAGGACACAAGGCAGGAGACAAGTGACCACACAGCTGCCAGCAGGGATGCCCTCCAGACTCGTGGGCTAAGGGCAAGGTGCTCTGGAAAATCCATGAGCCACACCTCTCCCAAAAATGAGACAGACAAATAAACAGACTAAAGCTGCTCTTTACAAAAGAACGTACAGCGAACATATTGGGTCTGGGCTGACTGCTTCGATCTTTTCCTTTGCCTTTCATTGATATAATGCATGGCCCCTAAAGGCACTCTCCATGCAGCTCATGAGTAATGTATGGACAATTACTTAGATGGAATGGGGTCCATAAGGAGGTTGTCACAACAGGGACCAGAGTCAGAGGCCCCAAGTCACACACAGATGACCCTGGGAGCAGCTTGACAATTCTAAAATGGAGCCCTCAAGGAAGGTCACACAGGCCACCCTTCCGTCCAGCACAAGGATGGTCTCGTGGCCTTTGTTTTCATGCCTCAAAGAATGGAGATGGAGCCTCACTCCTCACTGCTGCTTGAAACAGCTTGTGGAGATCTCTGATGGTGAGACAGGTGGACAATTGACCGAGCCCTCCATGGTGTCCCTTCCCCATATTTAAGCCCCAGCTGTGCCTGTGAATGCCTTGCAGCCTGTCCTCACCAAGCCACCCACCACGATCCATCCTCCCCAAACAAACCAACCTCCCACGTAGCCCCTGCCCTTGTTTGCAGCGTGCACCGCTGTTTGTGTTTTACCCTGTTTTATTACTTCCTGTCTTCCCCACTTAACTGTGAGCTTCTTGAAGACACAAACTGAGTTTCAAACTCAATTGAGTTTGAGTCTCAAACTCAATGCCTGACCCAAAGACACACAGATACTTCAAAATCCTTTTGTTAAAAAATGTAATTCGTGAACAACATCGCCCAAGATGCCTCCGCCTTTCAACTGCTGTGCAGGACACACCTCACAGAGCTTCAGCACCTCGCCCTTCCCATGTCCTCACCCTAAACGCAGTTCCCAGCTTCACTCCACCCCTAGAGAAACTGAGCTCAAAGCAATGGTTTTGGATCTCAGGGCAGCTTTCTAATCCAATACTCTGTTCTAATGGTTCTCAAACTTGGCCATGCATCAGAATCTTCTGGAGGGCTTCTTAAGACACAGATCACTAGACCCTCCCTTGGAGTTTCTAAGTCAGCAGATTGGATCTGGGGACTGGAGAGTCTGCGCTTCTCACACATTCCCTGGGGATGCTGATCCTGGGATCCCTGTTGTGGTATAGGGACCACATTTTGAGAATCACAGTCGCACAATGTTCCAGCCACACAAACAGGGAAGAATCGAGAACTTGGGTGCCAGTCTGCCTTTTCTCTTTCTTTTATTAAGAGACGGGCTCTCAAAAAAAAAAAAAAAACAAGAGACGGGGTCTCAGCTTGGCGTCGGCGCCTGTGGCTCGCTGGGCTAAGGCACCAGCCACATACACCTGAGCTGGGGGGTTCGAATCCAGCCTGGGCCCGCCAAACAACAATGCTGCAACCAAAAAATGGCCAGGCATTGTGGCGGGCGCCTGTAGTCCCAGCTACTTGGGAGGCGGAGGCAGGAGACTCACTTGAGCCCAGGAATTGGAGGTTGCTGTGAGCTGTGATGCCACAGTACTCTATCCAGGGTGACAGCTTGAGGTTCTGTCTTAAAAAAAAAAAAAAAAAAAAAAACAATGACAGCTGCAACCAAAAACAAAAATAAATTAAAAAAAAAAAGAGATGGGGTCTCTCTCTGTTGTCCAGGATGAAGTACAGTGACATGATCATACCTCATTGCAGCCTCAAACTCCTGGGCTCAAGTGATCCTCCTGCCTCAGCCTCCTGAGGAACTGGGACTACAGGTGCCTGCCACCACACCCAATTAACTTTTTAAAATTTCTTGTAGTAGGCCAGGTAAGGTGGCTCATGACTACAATCCTAGCACTTTGGGAGGCCGAAGTGGGTGGATCGCTTGAGCTGAAGAGTTCGAGACCAGTCTGAGCAAGAGCGAGACCCCCATCTCTAAAAAATAGCTGGGCAATGTGGGGACCACCTATAGTCCCACCTACTCAGGAGGCTGAGGCAAAAGAATTGCTTGAACTGAGGAGTTTAAGGTTGCTATAAGTTATAATGCCACAGCACTTCATTGAGGGCAACAAAGTGAGACTCTGTCTCTAAGTAAGTAAATAAATAAATAAATAAAATTTCTTGTAGAGCTGGGCCAAGTGGCTCACGCCTATAATTCTAGCACTCTGGGAGGCCAAGGCAGGTGGATTGCTTGAGCTCAAGAGTTCAAGACCAGCCTGAGAAAGAGCCAGACCCTGTCTCTACTAAAAACAGAAAAACTAGCCAGGCATTGTGGCAGGCACCTGTAATCCGGCTGCTTGGGAGGCTGAAGCAAGAGGATTGCTTGAGCCTAAGAATTTGAGGTTGCTGTGAGCTATGACACCACACGGCACTCTACCCAGGGTGACATAGTTAGATTCTGTCTTAACAACAACAACAAAAAATCTTATAGAGATGAGATTTCACTTTTTTGCTCATCTTGAACTCCTAGCCTCAGGTGATCCTCCCACCTGGGCCTTCCAAAGTGCTAGAATTACAGGCCTTAATCACCAAGCCTGGGTAATCTGCTTTTTCTCACCATCCAAGATAATCCACAAGCTGTTCTGAGCAACAGTGAGTGCTCTGTCTTTGGAAGCAGGCCAGCAGAGGCAACAAGAACACTGCATACACACAGAGCATCTCTGCCCGTGGTTTATCTAACCTCTGCTTGTACACCTCCAACAACCAAATGCTCACTTGTCCAGCTAGACTATCCAAACTTCAGTTGTTCTTTACATTCTCACCTCCTACCTAGGGTTGCCAGATAAAATACAAGATGCCTAGTTAATTCTGAATTTCACATAAATAATGGATAATTTTTTAGAATGTCTCATGCAAATATAGTTATTTTTATTTGCTGAATCTGGCAACTCTACATTCCTCCCCATGAGGTCTGCAGGTGCTCGAGCCAAGTTCCTGCCAACACAGAAGCAGCCAGCAAGCCTCAATCTCAGAGGAAGTTACGTCCTCTACTTCATGAAAACCAAGTTAACCAAAGCCAAGAGCAAAGAATCTACCTCAGGAAGTACTGTATGTCAGAGCTGCAGTTAGAGGCTGGATCTTATGGCCAATCGTGGGAAAATGACCTTTCCCCCACATTTCCCAGGTGTAGACCTCCTTATTGGGAAAATGACCTTTCACCTGGGCCTCCCAGGTGTAAGCCGCCTTGTCCTTGAAACAGATTTATGCTGGAGCCCTTTATGTTAGAGCCTACCAGACTGTCAACATCTGGTTCTCCATCCACAGCCATGCTATAGGTAAATGTTAGAGCCAGGACAAAAAACCACTGCTTTAGATTCCCATGCTAGAATCGTATCATTAATGGGAGAGTCATTTCCTCTTAGGAAACTAAGATCCTGGGATCTTAGTCTAAATGCTAAGTGGTAAAGGAAGTTTCCTGTGCAAATCTTGTTGCAAACTCCAAACGTCATGGGTCAGAAGAGTCCCATTGCTTCATGGTGTCCTCCTTAGAGACCATTTGGCCCAATGACTTCACAGAAGACCAGAGAGGACGAGGAGCTTGCCCAATCTCCAATTCAAGTTGCCAGCAGAGCCAGACAAGAATCGAAGTCTACCAACATCAGGTCAGACTTTCTCCCACCCCACCCGGGTCTCTTCCAACCAATAGGAACTCCTGGTCAACTAAAACCACAGAGGTGTATCATTTTTCTTCCATGGAACTAGAAACAATAAAAAAAATTCTGACAATATCAAGTTTTGGAGAGGGTGTGAAAAAATGGTATTCTCCTTTACTGCTGGAGAAGACACCTGTCACTCAAGGAAACTTGGACAGCATTCAGCAACACCTAGTAAAGTTGAAACTGTACATATTACACATTGAAATGACCCCACTCCCCCCAATGGAAACTCTCCAGTGTGAACCCAATGAAATCCGGGGCAAGGAAGCTGCTGGTATCATTATTTGTTATGGTGAAAAATTGAAAACAATCTAAATATACAATGAGAAACTCCAATCTATTCATTATAACTGGGTATCATGTGACAGAATACCCAGTTATAATGAATAGATTGGAGTTAAACATACCAATAAGAACAGAGGTCAAGGCTCGGCACCTGTGGCTCAACAGGCTAAGGCTAAGGCACCAGCCTTGTACACCTGAGCTGGTGGGTTCAAATCCAGCCCGGGCCCACCAAACAACAATGACGGCTGCAACCAAAAAATGGCCGGGCGTTGTGGCGGGCACCTGTAGTCCCAGCTACTTGGGAGGCAGAGGCAGGAGACTCACTTGAGCCCAGGAATTGGAGGTTGCTGTG
>CAUYRH010178528.1:29-16540 GCA_963574655.1 Perodicticus potto
TCCGATCTGAGGGTGAGTGTGCTCAGGGGGTGAGTGTGGTCAGAGGGTGAGTGTGCTCAGAGGATGAGTGTGCTCAGGGGGTGAGTGTGATCAGAGGGTGAGTGTGGTCAGAGGGTGAATGTGCTCAGGGGGTGAGTGTGGTCAGAGGGTGAGTGTGCTCAGAGGGTGAGTGTGGTCAGAGGGTGAGTGTGCTCAGGGGGTGAGTGTGGTCAGAGGGTGAGTGGGCTCAGGGGATGAGTGTGCTCAGAGGGTGAGTGTGCTCAGGGGGTGAGTGGGATCAGAGGGTGAGTGAGCTCAGGGGGTGAGTGTGGTCAGAGGGTGAGTGTGCTCAGGGTGTGAGTGTGGTCAGAGGGTGAGTGTGCTTAGGGGGTGAGTGTGGTCAGAGAGTGAGTGAGCTCAGGGCGTGAGTGTGATCAGAGGGTGAGTGTGGTCAGAGGGTGAGTGTGCTCAGGGGGTGAGTGGGATCAGAGGGTGAGTGTGCTCAGGGGGTGAGTGTGGTCAGAGGGTGAGTGTGCTCAGAGGGTGAGTGGGCCCAGAGGGTGAATGAGCTCAGAGGATGAATGTGGTCAGAGGGTGAGTGGGATCAGAGAGTGAATGAGCTCAGAGGGTGAGTGTGCTCAGGGGCTGAGTGTGGTCAGAGGGTGAGTGTGGTCAGCGGGTGATTGAGCTCAGAGGATGAGTGGGCTCAGAGGGTGAGTGGGCCCAGAGGGTGAGTGGGCCCAGAGGGTAGTGTGGTCAGAGGGTGAGTGGGTTCAGAGGGCAAGTGTGGTCAGAGGGTGATTGAGCTCAGAGGATGAGTGGGCTCAGAGGGTGAGTGGGCCCAGAGGGTAGTGTGGTCAGAGGGTGAGTGTGTACACACACAACACAATGTTACTTCGCCATAAGAAAGAAGAGACTCCTGCTGTGTGTGACAACACAGATGAGCCCAGAGGACATTAA
Organism: Perodicticus potto; assembly: GCA_963574655.1. Classification (NCBI taxonomy): domain Eukaryota; kingdom Metazoa; phylum Chordata; class Mammalia; order Primates; family Lorisidae; genus Perodicticus; species Perodicticus potto. The sequence goes on from CAUYRH010178528.1 coordinate 969, forward strand.
TGCCAGGTGAAACTAGCAAAGACTGCATGAAATCACATACATGTGGATCCTAAAACAGCCAAAGTCACAGAGATGGAGAGCAGAAGGGTGGGTGGGATGTGGCGGGATGGCATAAAATGTCAGCAATGCAGGGCAGGCAAGGTCTGGAGACCTAAGGGTTAACAGTAGTGTCCACACTTGGAATTTGCTAGGAGGGCAGAGTTTAAGGTAACACAGGTGACGGTGAGGTGATGGCTGTGTCACTTAGCTTGATTATGGTGACCATTTTGCTGCTAGTGTAAAGGTTCTTGCTAAAATCCTAGAGAGGAATTTCAGGTTGAGTGATGGTGGCAAGTTTACAGAGAGAAAGCGACAAGCTTAGGGGAGGCTGTGCATCTCCCAAGAGAGGGTGTGGCTGGGGAACAGCGTGTGTGCCCACCAAGTGGCAGCTCTGCTTATTTGCCAGAGTCAAAGTTGGCCGGGCAGTCAGTGTTCACTCTGCCTAACCTTGGTTCTTGCTCATCGTTCCCTGCTTTTCCCACAAGGTGGTCCAAAACCACAAAGTTAATTCATCACAACTGTGATACGATGAGGGGAAGGCCATGGGTAAAGTCCCCATGCAATTCGGAGGAATCAAGGGCACCTTCCACCTCAGGGAGGTTTGTCCCAGGGCTGTGTGTTCCGGCCAGAGTCCAGCGTTTCTGTCCCCTCTTCCTTGCTCACACCTGACAATCACGTAAGCTAACGATTTTACAGCAATTTGCGTCCAGTCATCACATTGTATACCTTAAATACATTCATTTTTGTCAATTATATGCAATGAACTTGGAAAAAAGTGACTGAGGTGATTTTCTAAAAATAAGTAAATAAAAATAAAAACAACTCCATGGAAACAGATGCACACACAGCTCAGAACATGGAACAGCGGCATGAGGGCTCCATTACATGAGCTGTCCTACTGGTTCTGACCACTCGTTCTTAGGATAGATAATTTCCAGGATAAAGTAATCTTTGGGTCTGTGAGTGAAACACCCTAGTTTCCAGGTCAGTGCCCGGGTGAGGTCACATAGCTGCAGTGGGCGGAAGGGGTTGGGGGGCCTGGTCTCTCCCATTGCTCTCAGCTGTGCCCAGCCGAAGTCAGTTAGTGGCAAGTCCTCTAAGTTAGTTCTGTTTATAGCTTCTTTACAACCCCCAAGGGTTCCATGGTTTTCTGTGGTGAAGAGGATGACGGCAAAACACAGGACTTACTGACACCAGGACTTTACCACAGATGCCCCTCAAACTGCAATAGGGCCATGTCCTCATTGTAACTTGTCCCCGTTGTAACTTGAAAATATGCCAAGTTTGGGATCATATGTATGTAGTTAATGTGTCTTACCTGGGAATGTTCATGTAAGTTGGGGAGTATGGCCAGAACAGACCACGGGAAAAAGCCAGACTTTTCTATTATTTTTTATTAAACAAAAAGGGGCAGCAAAACCTGGTGAGTTAATCCAGAAGTGGAGATGGCCTGGACGCTGCGCATGTGTTTAGGCTTCCGTGGTATGGTGCTGCCTGGACGTTTTGCTGGCTTCAGGGGCACCAGAGAATTCAAAGTTCCACAGAGAGATCCAAATACAACAAAAACAAAACAAACAAACAAAAAAAACAACAAATTTTCACTGAGTGGGTGGAGAACTTCTGGGAAAAAAACCTCCCTTCGAAACTGGGGTTACTTAGAATTCAGCAAGTGTGGAAGTTGGTGGGACTGCACGAGCACCTGCTCACTGGCAGCTTCCTGGATCTGCGATCTGGACGAAACATCGTGAGTTTGAGGAGTTCTCAGGGCTGGGGCTGAGAGCTGCAAATACACCCCCAGACCAGCAGACAAGCCTCAGGGGAAACCCTGAACCGACATGTGGTTACACATGTATGTGTTCTGGTCATGAAAATATACATGATATCAGTCTTGAACAGTTTGCTACAAATAAAAAAATGTAAATTACATAATTTAAGACAAAATAATCCGTGAAGTTTCATTTGTGAAACTTGGCATTTCTCAGTATCTCTGGAGCCTTCAGGACGTTTCCAGCTAGCTTGTTCGAACACAGCATAAATATGCTGGAGAGGAGATATTCCATCCATGAGTTGGGAATCACTATCTCATTTTACAGATGAGGAAATCAAGCCTGAGGAATGCCAATAAACTGGTTGTGGTCACATAATTAGGAAGTGATATTGTAGGGATTTAAGCCAGGTGTCTGGTAAATGCAGAAGCACAAACACTCCCACCATGCCACTGTGCTGTGCAGAGACTTGAGTTGATTAAATCCACAGCAGTGATTGTAAAGGCACTAATGAATAAGTCTGAACCTTACGGCTGACAGATGCGGGGAACTCCCCTGTGTGGCCATGTGGCTGAGAGATCAAAAATCTGATGCTATAACAGAGAAAAGCGTACATGCAAAAATCATTAAGAAAAGTTCAAAATGAAATGTGCAATAAAATAAAAGATAAGGGCCGCACCTGTGGCTCAGCGAGTAGGGCACTGGCCTCATATACTGAGGGTGGAGTGTTCAAACCCAGCCTCGGCTTAACTGCAAAACAAAAAAATAGCTGGGCGTTGTGGCGGGCACCTGTAGTCCCAGTTACTCAGGAGGCTGAGGCAAGAGAATCGCCTAAGCCCAGGAGTTGGAGGTTGCTGTGAGCTGTGTGATGCCACGGCACCCTTCAGAGGGCGATAAAGTGAGACTCTGTCTCTACAAAAAAGAAAAAAAAAGATACAATATCTATTACTGTAATAGTGAGATAGTCAAGGACAGAACTAAATTATAGGTATTTTGCCCTATTATTACAGCACAGGAGATAACAGCATCCTGCGAGCGGGCTGGGTGCAGAGTAGAGGCTGCTCGGTGTCACTCTGGCCTCACACGTCCTGAAGGGCCCTGGGAACAGGGTGCAGTGCAGAGTGTGTGCTAAGTGTCATTACCAATTATCAGCACAGTTTTCTTTGGAGTGTTATTTTCTTTGAGAAGAAAGAGAATAGCCTCGTCTTGGCTGTGTGTCAGTTAAAACTATCTCTCCCAACAGCCTTAACTAGAGAAGGAAGTCAGAGAATTTAAATTTCAGGAAATATCTAGCAAGAAGCTGCCAGGCACATTTCTGCTTGGGTGTACAGTGTTTCTGTGCTTTTAAAAAGTGAGTAGGAAGTTGCATGACTTGAAAGGGAAAATTATTTCAGCCAAGGTTTTTACACTTCCTGGGTAAACTTCCAGAATTCCTGGACTTGGCCCCACAGATGCTGTAATAGCAGTTCCATCCCCCAGAGCTGGTGGCCCAGAGGCCACTGCCATATGCAGATGGGGACTGTGGTGAGCCCAGGTGGTGGAGCAGGCACACTGGGACCCAGTTTGAAGGCTCTGCAGGCAGTAAGGCCCACACCTGGTGAGGCCAAGGCCCTGAATGGGAGATGGGCAGGCCGGCTGCTGGGTGTTCGGCCCTCCCTTTCATGGCTGTGGTTTCTGTCACTAAGGTCTGAATGGTTTTATTCTTTCTTTTGCACAAGGACAAAGACGGTTTGCACCTGCAGTATTTGGACAGAATTGTTCTTACAGCAGATTATAAAAAGGAGAATATTTAGGTTTACAGTTTAAATGGAAATGAACACATGGAATCAATAAGTAACTGTACATGCGCCTTTGAGGTACTGGAGCGGTGGCCAAACCCGAATCAGTGTAATAGAAAAAGATCACGGTACTCAAATTTCAGCATAAATCAACCTACTCCAATTCAGGGATGCAGGTATCAATAAGTCCCGAGAGATTGACTCTTCGCCTGTTTTTCCGAGATGTGCAGGTGTTATTCACAACCAAGCTTGAGGAAACAACCGAACACAATCATCTTAACCAAGGAAGGCGGTGAATTGGATTCGGGAATTTTATATGTGTCACCTTCACCTGAGACAGAGGGACTCAGACTGTGGCCGGCAGGGTACACGCCATTCAGCCTGCACCCCACCACTGCCAGCTCCGGCCGGCACAGGGATGCAGGCCAGTGAGGTGGGTCCACACTGCGGCAGCGTGGACGGCTCTGTCTCTCCGCAGCCCTTCTGGTGCACTGGACCTGGGCCAGGCGCTGCGCGGGCACCTATCACCTGGAAAGCCCAGTGCAGTGTCATGCGTGGGCACCTGTCACCTAGAAAGTCCCGTGCAGGGCGCTGCGCACTGACTGCGCACCGGGCTGTCAGGATTAATCGGCCTTTTCATCTCCAAATGTTGGTGTCAGAGGAATTTTTAAGTGCAAGTGTCCAGGAAAGACTGGTCAGGCTGGCTGAAGCCCCAGATCACTCGGGTGCCAGCCTCCATCCCCGTCCAGCACCTGAGCGGCAGACGCTTTCAGACAGGGGTGGACAGGACTTGCACAGGGGTCCCTGGCTGGAATTCTCCTCAGAACACTTGGAGAAATCATTTGGAAGGTGTATGGCGTACTACTGGAATTGAGAACAATTTTTAAAAATACTAGAGTAGGCCCTCCATAGCCAACCCGTCCCTATGCTGTCCCCCTCCGTGACTTGACCCAGTCTTCACAGACCAGAGTGCGAGTCCGCATGGCAGGACTGTCCCTGTTGCTGACCAGCCGGTGTGCTCGGCGCTCACTCACAGGGGCTGTGCTGTGTGCTTGTCTGCAGAAATGCTCACAAGTCCATCCTTTCTACCATGTTGTCTTTTTACTTTGGGGTAGAAAATACAGAGTAAGAATTGAGTTCAAAAGTGAAATAAGAATTTATACTTCCAGACGATGTGCCCAAACACACTTAGAAATTAGCCTAAGAATTGACAAGCCACGCGACCGGCGAGGCGCTCAGCGGGGGAGGTTTCTGATCCTCTTGGTTGAGGAAGGAAGACCAGGGCGCAGCTGCTGAAACCCTGGTCCTGCACTGCCCCAGGCCGGACTGCGCCTGACCTCAGTTCCTGGACGCTAGATGCTTGTAAAGTGCATTACGGTGTTTAATAGACTCCAGGAACTGCGGTCACGACTTGGTTTTCTTCTCTTTGGCTAAGCAGGAGAAACTCCTGCTCCCCGCTTCTGAGAGCTTTTGGGCCAAATCCCCCAAGTACAAACTCTCCTCTGAGGGATCATTTCGTTGATGAAAAAAGAACAGAAGGCTTGGGAGAGTGGAGGGAAAGGAGGGAGAAAGAAAAGAGAGCCTGCTGGCAGGAAGGAAATAAAACCATTATCCATTCCTGGTCCCAGGCATGAGTTTCCCAGAGAGGGGGCTCTGTCACAGGCCAGTGGGAAGGGACCACCTGAAGCTCTGTTGTCATAATAAAAAGAAATAAAGTCCTCCTGATTCTGAGTGGACACAGGACTCCCCAGGATTCAGGACATCAGCTTGCTTATCTGAACTTCAGTTTTCTTCTTGAGATAAATTTTTCAACAACACTTTCACTTAACAAATGACCAGAGTAGGCCTTTGGTGGCACAGGCCCCTTCCTGCCACTTTGGACTGGCCCCAAGGAGCTGCCAGCCCCCTGTCCTAGGACAGGCTGTCACCTCTGTGCTGATGCCACCACTGCAGCTCTGAGGCCTTCACAGGCCCTCTTGAGGGGCTGTCTCTTGAAGACATTCCAGGGGGCAGGGTGCTCTCGGTGAGGCCTGCACACCTGCTCTCCTATCCACCGAGGTAAGCAGTTCCACTGCTGCAATTTGGGCAGAGGTGTCCGCCCCTCCTGACCTGAGGCTCTCCTCCACTCTGAGGCCAAGGTCCACCCTGCGCCCATCCACTAATATCCATACGCTCAGGATAATTATGATCACTGCACTTGAATTTTTTGGTTTTTATCTAATGCAGGATATGAAGTAGAACTGGCTTCCACATGAGGTCATTTGTGTTTAATTTTTGAATTTATAATCACATGATTTAATTGAATTTTACAATCTTTTATATGCTTATCAGATATTTCAGTAAAGTGGAAAAGATAACATAAATAATTCTAGAGCAACTATCACCTACAATGGAGCAAAAACAAAGGATTTCATAATACCAGAAGGGGCTTGCTCAGTCAACAGGCTCACCAAAGTGAATTTCTGAATTTCTTGCTCTGTGAATGTCTTTATATCAGACCCAGCAAATAGTTGATCATTGGTCCAAATAGCAAGGATGTTTCTGGAAGGAAAGCAAATATAACTTTTAATGTATGAAACTGATCTTTAGGAGAAAATGCCGACTTGAAGAAATTTTTATTTTTATGTTATAAAACTATACAAAATAGAGAAGAGACAAAAATCACCTTGAACAATAAAACCATCATAATGCACCCACCACTAATATTTCAGTGTGATTTTTTGATTTTTTTCCTCTATATTTATTTGGCAGTATAGTCATTTATTTATAACATACAGGTCTGTGCATATATATTTTGCATTCATAAATCTGTAATGAGCGTACCCCACACTTCCATGTGGACTCCAAGCCCCCACCTAAAGGGAGGATGTCAGTATCTGAGTGAGCCAGTCTATTCTCCCCAAAGCATTTTGTTGTCATCCCACCTCCCACGCTGGGGAGAAACTGGGAGAGAAACCCAATGAATTGATGGGGTTCCTCGAGGCTCAGGTGGGGCTTGGCTCTTAGGGGTGGATATTCAGCCTTTGAAGGTCCCATCTTCCTTTCCCCAGGTGAGAAGGCTGTACCTGGCAGGAGGCTGGGAAGCCAGACCTGGACCTCCAGGTTTGTGCTACAATGAAATCAGCCCCATAGACCTGTGAGCACCTGTAGGTGGTACGTACCTGTAGATGGTATGTGCCAGGAGCTCACAGGAGCTGGAGAAGGGACACCGTGCAGGAGAGGAGGCCTCTGGACATGGGGTTACTGCCAGAAGAGAGGGCTCTGGAACATGCAGGTGCAGACTCACGGAGCAACGAGGGCACCCCCCTCTGTGGGCAGCTGCACCCTTTCAGACACTCCAGGGTAGGTTTCCCTGCAGAGCCCTGCTCCCTGGATAGCTCAGCCCACACCGGTCTGAGTGGCAGGATGGCCTCACTGCTCACACAGTGCCATGCCTTTCAAGGTATGTCACGCATCTCTGGGCGATACTGCTCCATGCCCATCTCATGCATCCGAAACCCAGATTCCAAAAATTTTTGTCCATCATCCTGAACGTTGGCATCAATAGATCCAATCCTCTCGTTCTGAAATACGTGCTCACTGCCTTTCACGGATCATTTTCCAATTCCTGATCCAACCAAGAGAGACTCAGCACCCTCAACCCAGCAGGCAGCAGGCGGACACCTGGGCCGGCCCTCACTCCCTGCTGCTGCCCCAGAGTCTGGTCTGCTCTGTCTGTTTTCTTATTTGCCGCCTCATTTCATCCCAGACCACTATGCTGGTTCTGCTGACCCTCTTGCTCCAGCCTCCTTGTGCTCTGCCTGCCTGGGAGCCACACCCCACCTGGCTCCGCAGGCTTCTCTCATCCTCCCATGGACACCTGCGCCACTGCCTGTGTGGGGCCCCTCACCCTCGCCTGGATTCCCCCAAGTGTCTTAAATGTCTCTGATTTATCTGACATACTGAAGTCTATTCCCACAGTGGGTTAGGATCATAGCATTTTCTTCTTAAAACACCCCCAACTTCCAAGGTCTTCAATCTGAATTTCAACTATGACCACAATCAGGCCCAGTGGCTTTTGCCTCCTGCTGGACGTACACCCTCACTTCCCTTCAACTATCCTGCTCTTCAGCATCAAATCTGCAGGGTACTTCACAGTTACCCTCTTCCAGAATGTTCTGTCTGTCCTTCCAAACCTTTGTCAGCCACTGCCCCTTTCTCACAGGTGCCCTGGCCTTGGGATGATCATAGTCAAGCTTTGTGCAGACACCAGCCTGAGCTTCATCCTGACTTTTGAGTTTCAAAGGTCCAGCCGCAGAGCTTTGGTGGTTGGAAGGGCCTCAGGTGCTTAGCAGACACTCGCTGGGGCTTCCGTGGCTGAGGAGGTCTCTGTCCTCACAGAGACGCCTTCAGGTTGCTGGTTACAGAGATGGATGTTTTTAGTCAATACTGTAGCTCAAGCCTCTAATGGAAGAAAATTCTATTTTCAGCACCATGTGTCTGAAGCATCAAATATTTCACTCCCCAAACCAGTTGTGAAAGAACAGTACCTGCCAATGTGTGGCCATTTGGTTAATTATTTTCTTTCTATAAAAGGACTGTGTTTTAATTGGTACATTTTCCTTTGCATAAGTCATTAATGATTATTATTCTAGCCTTGTCATAGGGGAGTTCTGCAAATTGTGTCTTTGGAATAATATTAAACAGCATATGAAAAGCATTGATGCCAACACCTTGGCTCTCCTGATAAGACAATATGATTAAATAGGCAGCGAGGTCCCAGTGAGGGTGGGTGTAAGTGTGGACCACCAGCTGACCTTGTGTAAGTAAGAAGCTGTGGTGTGGACAACAAAAACAAGCTGAGCATCAGCAGAACTGCTCTTTTGAAAACCTCAGGTTGACTGGGAAGGCAGAAGTTTGATCCCGTTGTCACTTTTTAAAAATATATTTTCTGTTTCCACTGAAGAACTACAAGGAAAATATGCCCCACAGTAGACAAGTGGACTGAATGGTACTTAGAGATGTGGCCTCCAGGAGAGGATTAGACCTCCATGAGGGTAGGTGGGGCCCTACCACAGGGTTTGTGTCCACAAAAGAGACTCCAGAGGCCTAGGGCTCACTCTGAGGCCCAGAGAAGGGGAAGCCATGTAAGCACGAATCAAGTGTGGAGTGTGGAGCATGAGGCCCAGTGAATGGGGCATGCAACATGGGGCATCCAGCACCCAGCATCTGCCCAAGCCCAGAAGAGGGGCTTCAGAAGGAAACCAGCCCTGCTGGCTCCTCGACTGTGGATCTTAGCCTACAGAGCTGTGAGTGATTAGTGTTTTTTAACCCACCCCTTTTATGGCATTTTATTTTAGTAGCCCAGGCTGGCTAAGATGAAACTTTGGAGAAGTTCATCATTCTGAATGGAAAGTGTAATAACCAAAATTAAAATGATGTATATAAAATGACATGTTTCCTACTAAATTCGACTTAACAAAACATTTACGTATATAATATTTAAATTCCATTACTTGATTCTTTCACAAAGCTTTAGCAGAAATAGGCAGGGATGATTTGTCCCTGTCCCTCAGGGGAAGAAGCTGAGATTCCAGTGGCACAGGGCTGCCCCTGAGGGCAGTGGGCCTTCTTCCACCTGCCTCCGGGGCAGGGCTGGACCTAAGCCTCAGGATGCCTCTGTTAGTGGAAATCGATGCAGGGGAGGGTTAAGGAATGCTGGCACACGCAGACAGGAACACGAGGCAGCAACTAACTCAGGTGCTTTCATAGAAGTTCTGACGTCAGGGTGCAACGGATGTGTGTTCTGGTTCCTATGCTGCACTTCGCTTCTGAGAACTTTGACCTGCACTTGGGTGTGTGCACACACACGTCTGTATCCTGATATTTGCATTTGAGGTGATATTTACATTATTTATGTTTAATATAGTTAGACTAATGAATTTTCTCATTTATGATTACCACATTTGTGTTCTATAAGGAAAATTTCTCCATTCCCAGTATGAAGTCATTTTCTTTCATTCATTCTTTCTTTCTTTCTTTTTTTTTTTTTTTTTGAGACAGAGTCTTAATCTATCTCCTTGGGTAGGGTGCCGTGGAGTCACAGCTCACAGCAACCTCAAACTCTTGGACTTAAGCGATTCTCTTGCCTTAGCTTCCCAAGTAGCTGGGACTACAGGTGCCCAACACAATGCCAGGCTATTTCTTTTGTTGCAATTGTTTAGTTGGCCCAGCTGGGTTCGAACCCACCACCCTCGGTGTATGTGGCTGGCGCCGTAACCACTGTGCTGAGTCTGCTGTGAAAATTTAAAATAGCTGTGCTTAAAAAACTATTTGGTATGATGCCTGGTCCACATGAGGGGCCACATATGTGGTAATAAGGACAGTGCCATTTTTCATTATCAGCAGTGACATCCACTCACACAGACATTTCCTTATCACCAGCAGGTGGCCTTTATCCTTCTTGTTTCTTCACCAGAGATGACAAGGTGCACCTAAAAGAACACAGGCTTTAGAATCAAGATAACCCCTGTTGAAACCTACACCTGCCACTTACCAATGGTTTGACGATGGGTAATTTGACTTATGTTAGCCTCAGTAGCCACATCTGTGAAATGCAGAGATTAGTACTCACCTGATGGGATTTACTTTGGACCACATGAAATTATTATATTGATCCCAATGCACAATAGTGATTTGGTAGATGTTAGGGTTTTTCTTCTTTTTCTATTCTTATAGGAACAATTTCATAAATACCATAAGCAGAGATTCAAATACAGGAACATGAACATATATAAGTTAATGTCTCACTACGATGGTTGAAGACTGAGAATAATTCATAAGTTTGAGACTCATATGATGGGAGGAATAGAAGCAGGAACCCAACATCAGCTTCTAAACACCTGTGACCTCACAGGACCTGCAGTAGCAGATGTCACCTCCCTGCTTCAGCATCTGGAAGCACCTTGCAATGGCAGCAAATGGCTCTTTTCCATCCATGAGATATTGGAAGCCACTGGAACTTAGACCTTTATATCCTCATAAATCTTTGTTGGGTTAACACTGGTGCTATCTAAAATAGCATCAAACTGTATGTGGCTATCAAAAGAGCATTATAATTCTGGGCATAATAATAAAGGAATTTCCCTGACCTTCAGAAAGCTGAGGAGAGAGAGAGAGAAAATGACTCTGAATAAAAATATAATTTTGCAGTTTGTGGTAAAATTCAAGATTAGAAAAAGAATGTGCATATTGCCTGATCAGTTTTACATATTGAGGGAGCAAATGATAAGTCCTGGGGAGCTGTAGAAGTTAGTGCAGTCGGCCAGCCTTGTGGCATCCAGGCTGCTGCCTAGACAGGTGAGCCTGGGCAGCACCCAGGCGGGGTCAGGCGCTGTGCATGGTGGAGGCTCCACAGGCACTGCGGGAAGTCCTCTCCACTCTGCAGGCTGCTCCGGCACCCTCTTCCCCACTGGTGAGGCTTCTGGATGGGAGCTCACCTCCTGTCAGCTTTCCTGGCCAGTTTTGTCAAAGGATAAGTCTTCACAGAGCTCTGGTGGGGCAAGTGGACTCAGAAGCTGAGGCTGAACAAGCATCATAGAAGAAGAATCGCTCCTTAGATGACCATTCCAGCAGTGTCAAAGGACTCCTAAACCATCCCTTGGGAGACCTTGGGGACTAGAAAGTAATTACACATTCATGGTTAGTTTGAGTCTCATGCTGATAATCAGAGAGAATGATTTCTCTGGTTAGTTGTTGGCAGAACTAGTCATCACTTTGAGGTCTTCTAATGTCAACTCTCAATCTCTACTGCACTTTAGAATTATGTGGAAATCTTTGCAGTGGATCCGTGGCTGGTTGGACTGGGCTGACCCTTGAGGGGCCAAAGCCAGGATGGACTTTAAATTCTTATAGTGACCTAAGTATTGGGCTCGGACTGTAATTTCCAAACAGAATGTGTGATGGGCTTCAAAGAACAGGCAGCCCGAGGAGTCCCAGTCAGAAGATGTGCTCTTCACACCCATGACCGTGGCCAGCCCACCCTTGGTGTGTGCCGCAGAGAGGTGCCCACGGACACTCTGGCTATCCTCAGCTATCCTCAGGAGGCAGTTGACAAGCTGACCTTTCACACATGGTCATGTTGTCACCTTTCGGTCATTGTGATTCTATGATTAGCAAAGTACGTGGGCTTGAGCTCATCTTTCTGAGGTTTAGAATGAAAAAGCAGCTCCTGCCAGTTTCAGCAGGACTTGTGTGCTGGGTGAGCCCTCAGTGCTGTCCTGTCAAACAAAAAGATCAGAGAACATCAACCATGGGTCAGGACAAAAACAAAACACCCACTAATCACATCTGCAGGAGCACGGCATGCATACTGCCCAAACCACAAAATACCAAACACTCCTTTCCTATCCAATGAGTGACAGCCACATGTTTACCTGTTACAGGTTCAACCCAGACCTCTCTCCTCCTAGAGAAGATTTATTGAGGTACCAAATCATAAAGTTACTGGGGGTTCCTGAGAGGATTCAATCCAGCAAAGTCCTGCCTCCCTAAGCACCCCAAAATCACCACACGAAAGCCAAATCCAGTGAGAAGTCTTGCCCAGCACCCTCCTAGTCAGACATCCACATTTTCTGACTGAACCATTAATCCACCTGCCCAGTGTTTGGCTGGAGGGCATTAGAAGCAAGAGAAAAATGAAATTATCCTTGATTCTGCAAGTGAGACTATGCCCGGGAACATGTACTGAGATGAAATAATTGTTTATTTCTAAACTTTGAATTAAAGGGATATGTTCCATTGTTCAGGAGAAACTTGTTATTTATCAAGCATTTGCTAGAAAATATCAAATTTTGCTTTGCTAATGAGCACAGGTGCTAAGGCTCTTTTGAATCTTCAACTGCTACTTGGAATAACCTGCTAAACCTGATATGCAGACCATGAGTGCAATAAAATTAAATGTTAATACATTTGAGAAGAATTTCCAGATGCATTTTTTGGTAGCCAGGGCTAGTAACTGTGCTGTAGAAACCATCAGGCAAACATTTTCTGTTCAGGTCTCACGTCTGTTTTTGCTGCTCTGTTGCTGGGTCCCACCAGAACACCAGAAGGTCATCCTTGATGTGAAGGTCAATGAGATGGAGATCAAACTTGTTGGCACCTAGTTTGAAGCCCTAGAAATGTGTTTCTGAACCACAGACATTTTATGAGCAGACATCAGGTGTGAACCGGCAGGTGACAGCGGCTGGTATTCCTCTATCCTGGCAGCTGGAGACCGAAGTCATCATCAGGAGCACCCACCCACCCCCATCCCCATCCTCCCTTGGGGCTCCTTTAGGCCACACTCGCTGGCGACGTAAGAGGGGCTGATGAGCTGTCACTCAGAAAGGCTGTATTTCCCTTCAGCCATGTCCTTCCTTCAGGATGGGCCATCAGGAGGACTAGGAGGACTTCATTTTGCACAGTGGGTTGGGGAGGGTTTCTTAAGAGACAGGCCTGTGTTGGGGGCGGCACCTGTGGCTCAGTGGGTAAGGCACCAGCCCCATATACCGAGGGTGTAGGGTTCGAACCTGGCCCCAGCCAAACTGCAACAAAAAAATAGCTGGGTGTTGTGGTGGGGGCCTGTAGTCCTAGCTACTCGGGAGGCTGAGGCAAGAGAATCGCCTAAGCCCAGGAGTTGGAGGTTGCTATGAACTGTGATGCCACAGCACTCTACCGAGGGCAATAAAGTGAGATTCTGTCTCTTAAAACAAACAAACAGAAAACAAAAACAAAAAGATTGGGGGTATGAAGTTGTGGGGCTGGGATGTGGCTGTGAATCTTAGCTCTGTCCAGCTCCCAATGTAAGTATGGGCTGAAGGCCATGTGGTCTAGGAAGCAACTATAATGAGCTTATAAATTATGAGTTTGCTGGACAAAAGTTAGGCTTGTAAAATGTTAAACACAGATTTTGTGGAAAAAAACGTAGTTTATGAAGTGTTATCTTTTAATGATCAGAAAGCTTTGGAGGAAATGCAGCTGCATTTAAAAAATTTTTGCTGCCTACGTTGCCAATCACATAATGGACGGCAGTTAAATTATATGTTGAACTCGGTTGCTTCCAAAGGAAATCGTTTTCTAATTATTGAAGCTATCTTTTGATGATATTGAAAATTAAATCTTTTCAAGTTCTTATAAATGAGATTTTTTTTTAAAAAAATAGAATTCTTGCTGAGCTTATGAAATATTGGGCTTTTTTTCAGACTTGAAAAAAAGACCCAAACTTACTTTTTAAATCTCCCAAGTTTCGAATGTGTGAACTTGGGAGGAGCATATACAGAACCTCTGTAAGTGATCACCTAAAGGACAGTAACACTTTGGTCACCATACAGAGGTGGTCAGCACAAGGAACTAGGCCTACTGTACTGATGCGTACATGTGGTGCATGTCCAGTCTGCAAAAATTAGGTGGGCAGTGTGGGGAGGTGATCAGTGTAGGGAGTGGTCAGCTACAGAGGCTCTACATATTGTTATTTGGAGGAAATATGTCCATATAATTTTGTTCGACATTTATTAATACATAGTATTTTTCTGCAGGAAAATGAGATATTTGTGTACAAAGAAGAAAGGACACAAGCCCTTTTCTTTAAAACCTCCAGTCTAAGAGGATGTAGAAGAACTGCAGCTAACACTAATGAAATGAGTGGCCTGGGGCATGGCTGTGGTGCACAGGGACGAGGGAGGCAGCGGCCCCCTGCATGCTCTGCAGAAACCCACAAGCCCTCATTAGGTGACCTCCCATGAAACAGCCCTGAAGAAGGGTGGTGCTTTACAGACGAGACCAGAAGCCTCTGCAACAAAACGAAAGCCACACTTGTGAGGCAAGAAACCATGTCTCTGAAGAGAGAGTGTATGAACATGCCATATCCAGTGAATCCAGGCCGGGCTCCAAGTTCTCCCAGTTGGATTTTCTTTCCTCACTCACTATGCCTTACTCCAGTGATGTGCCAAAATTCCACCTCCAGTAAGTCTCTAGGTCCCCAATGTCTACTCCATGATCCACTCCACCAGCCTTCACAATCCACAGACCATCATCTACCATCCTCCACTATCCACACCAATCCACACCACTATCCTCTACCATCCACACCACCATCCTCCACCATCCTTGGCCATCCACACCACCAATCACACCACCACTCACACTACCATCCTCCACCATCTTTCACTACACACACCAATCTACACCACCACCCTCTACCATTCACACCACCATCCTCCACCACCATTCTCCACAATCCTCCACCATCTACACCACCATCCACACTATTATTCTCCATCACAATCCTCCACCATCCTACACTATCCATCCTACACCACCATCTTCCACCATCCTTCCCCATCCACACCACCATCCATACTACCATCCTCTACCACCATCCTCCACCATCCTTCACCACCATCCTCCACCATTCTTCACCATCCACACCACCATCTATACCACCATCCTCCACCATCTACACCACCATCCTCCACCATTCTTTACCATACACACCACTATTTACACCACCATCCTCTACCATCCACACCAATCTACACAACTATCCTCTACCATTCACACCACCATCCTCCACCATTCACACCAATCTACACCACTACCCTCTACCATCCACACCACCATCCTCCATGATCCTCCACCATCTACACCACCATCCTTGGCCATCCACACCACCATTCACGCTACCATCCTCCACCATCTTTCACTACCCACACCAATCTACATCACCATCCTCCACTATCCACACCACTATCCTCCACCACAATCCTCCACCATCCGGCTCGGCGCCTGTGGCTCAACGGGCTAAGGCACCAGCCACGTACACCTGAGCTGACGGGTTCGAATCCAGCCCGGCCCGCCAAACAACAATGACGGCTGCAACCAAAAAATGGCCGGGCATTGTGGCGGGCGCCTGTAGTCCCAGCTACTTGGGAGGCGGAGGCAGGAGACTCGCTTGAGCCCAGGAATTGGAGGT
>CAUYRH010178532.1:0-13967 GCA_963574655.1 Perodicticus potto
CCTGTAGTCCCAGCTACTTGGGAGGCGGAGGCAAGAGACTCGCTTGAGCCCAGGAATTGGAGGTTGCTGTGAGCTGTGATGCCACAGCACTCTATCCAGAGTGACAGCTTGAGGCTCTGTCTCAAAAAAAAAAAAAAAAAAAAAAAGGAAACAACTCTTCAAGGAAAAAGTTAAACTCAAATAGCTAAGAGAAGTAATTTTTGTTGGAAAGAAGGGGGAAAACACATTGGTTTGATACCAAAAAAAAGTTTTTTTAAAAATTCTATGTAGAGTTTCTGCATAGTCTTAAATGCCCCATGTGTGTGTAAGTAGCATGGCAGGGTGGGAAGGGAATACAGGAAGATATTCTAGCTGACTCTTTCCTATCACTAACTGTACAAATTTCTAGAAGGGAAGGAAAAACGGGGTCCCACTTCATTTATGTTTCTAAAGGTATCTCTCCTTGCAAGATTCTCAGCATCTGGATATTCCTCTAGTCTTCACTACAGATCTTGATCCTCATCTTTCCAAAGCCAATTCTGATCTTGCTTTCACATTAAAAAAAAGTAGGGAAGCTAAGAAAATGCCACGAAGGGTATGCTAAATAGTTTGATGAAAACATTTCAGATTGTATATGAAACCAGCACATTGTACCCCTTGATTGCACTAATGTACACAGCTATGATTTAATAAAAAATAAAATACACACACACAAAAAATAGGGAAGACTGTAAAGTGTCCCTCAGTATATTTTAGGAAAGATTGGTCTTGACAAGGCAAACCACGAAGTGAAAAAAAAAGTATGGCCCTTAAATATTTTTTAATGGTCTTAAAATTTTAACCATAATTTGCAATAATCTGATTTACCTACTACAGAGGACAAATTTTCTCTTAGGATTTGCATTAGCAAAATAACCAAAGTGAATACTTATTCACATTGGAAGCTGAGCTTTATGCCAGCTGCAATCCTGGTTAAGGACAGAAATATGATACTTATATAGATCTGTTCCATAACAAAGAAGAGTTCCCTTTTCATAATACATAGGATGAACTTTCTAGAAACTAGTACAGTTTTCTTCATCCTCATCATAAAGAGAATAGCAAGTTCTCAGCTTTCATTTGGTTTTAAAGGGCATTTCTGGATATAATGCATTTGTAGGAAATGAAATTTTTAATTGTTTGGTCAAGTACTGTTCTAGAAAGCTAGAAAGGACAACACTTTTATCTAAATTTCAAATGGTAATGGTTTAAAAGGACAACTAGCCATAATAGCATTTATTCAAATTCTGTACTAACCAGGTATCTTTCAGAAAGCATTTATAGTCAGAGGAAGCTGGGATCAGAAGTAAACATGGTGACAGAAGTTCCTTTTAAAACAGAAGTTCTTAAAGGATATGTATCAGCATCATCTGCAAGATTTTATAATAGTATGAATACTTGCATTTCTCTCCACCCCCCAAACTGAGTACGAGGTAGGACAAAATTTTGCACTTTTAACAAGTAGCCCTGGTAATTCTGATGCATACAGTTCCAGGACTCTGATTTCACAAACACCAGCCAGCATGGCATAGACCAGTGGTTCTCAACCTTCCTAATGCCGCGATGTATTTCCATTGTTACAAAGGGGTCGTGACCCACAGGTTGAGAACCACTGGCATAGACAGAGATTAAGAACATGGACTCTGGAATGAGACTGTCTGGCTTTCAATTCTGCCTCTACCACCTAGTTTCTAGCTGCGGGATCTATAGAAAGTTCCTTAAGCTCACTGTGTCCTTGTTTTCTCTTTAGTAAAATGGGGACAGTAACAATACTTACTACATGGATAGTTTGTAAAGATTAAACAAGTTAATATTTTATAGCCCTTGGAACAGTGACTGGCTTGTAGAAAGCACTATTACATAAGCATTCAATTATTTTTTTTAAAGGACTGCAAAGTTTGAGGTAAGGGAAGTCCTTGAGGAAATGTAACAAGTAACATCTGTATGGGCGCTGACATGGGAAATCTACACTTGCTGTCTAGGTTTATTCCCCTTAACCTCACTGCTGAATAAAAGAAAGGGTGACAGGCAGTAATGACCGATCCAAACTCTTTAGCCTAAAAATGAAAGTTCTTCATAATTTGCTCCCTAGTGTTTTGGTCTCTTTCCATCATGATCTCACTAGTGTTTAATCCTTTTTATAAACATGAGTGCCAATTGTTACAGATATTCTCTATGAATTCAACCAAGAAAAGAAGACACCTTTATATTTCATTTCCTTTCATTTAAAAAGATAACAGGAAAAAATAATTGAAGCACAAGTATTCAAAGCCTCCAGCCTATCCCCATACCTTTCTTAAATTAGTTTTATATTTGTTTGCTTTTGTTAAAATTGGTTTACATTTTAAAAGGTATGAGCTAACAGCAGAGAAAAAAAGTCTGGAAGTTGGAACAATGAAAAGAAATGGATGAAGAGGATCAGGTGAAGCTATGGCCTTTTGTGTGACAACAGAAGATAGACTGGGACAGTTACTCTGTGGTTAGGGAAGGGGCACTGGGAGAGATGAACATCTTAGGACATTTTCTTGTCTGGGGTTTGATTTAATATTCCCTTTGGAATGTCTTCAAGAGACTCATTAAAGGCCTACATTACTTATTTAAGTTTTAAGGTGCTGGATTTAAATTCCTTTGGATATGTCATCATGCCAAAATCAGCCTAAAACAGGGCAAGCAAAAGAGTACAATTTTATTTGCATCACACAGATAAAGGGTCTTTTCCTCTGTGGGGATTTCATAATGGTCTGGCAGAGAAGCACCTTTAAAAAATCAAATTAAATCCTAGTACTGAAAAACAACAACAAAGAAATGTTTTCATAGCCCTAGTTATTTAAAGAATTTGTGCAGCCACTATCTCTGTAACACTTGCCTTTCTGCTATTCCTGCCATCGCCATATCTCCTTCCCTAGCCTGGCACAGCCACTCAGCTTCTGCTGTGCCCTGTAGCACCTCCCCTGGCCTCCGCCCAATCTGGTCTCCTGCCTGTGGTCCTTCCCTTTGCTTTGCTGAAGGGTCTTGGCTGTTCCTAATATCTATCCAGCTCTAGTGGAGAGACTAATCTCATCTCTAGAAATGCACTGCTGTTTCTAGGTTCAGTAGGACTGACTTCACTCCTTTCTTAAGGCTTTGACCAGGCTGCCATCATGAATGTCCATGTGGGTTTCTAAGGCCCAAAGAAGATTTGATGGGAGAGGAAGATACTTAAGAATCTATAATAAAAGGTATGAGGAAGAAAAGATCAAAGCCAAGTTTTTAATCTGATCCTCTCAATATTTAATCTTGTCAAGGCAAGACTTGGATTATATTTCTGAGCTTACTAAATAATTTCCATTTGGGTCATGTAAATTTCAAAAGTTTCCCCAAATCTTTAAGATTTGATAGTCTAGCTGTTGGTTTTGGCTAACTGGCATTGAAACATCTTGTATACTTGTAGGTATTGCCATTGAATGTTTTATGGGGGAAATACCTCCAACTACAGAAGCTGCAGGGGGAGACATAATTTCTCTCCCAGTTTTCTGGCAACTAGGTCACAGACCAGCAACCTAAACTTAGCTAACCAGGTATTCTCTTAAAATTCAAAGATTTGGATATTAGTAAATGAATACTCAGAGAGATTTACACTATTCACAGCAGTGGTGGGGAAAAGTGCCACTGATAGCAATGCTTGCTAGCAGCTGTGTGGGTGTCCAGTGGTGTGCTATCCCAACCCAATTTTCTGAGTTAGACAACAGCTGTTCTTTACTATGTAGCCTTCTCTGGTTCCTACCAGCATTCTGAGTCTAATTATACAGGCTTCCATGAAGTGTCTGTGAACAAACAGCCTTCCAATAAATTCTTTTTCTGTGAACAAAAGTAGCTACGTTTCTGCTTTAACTAAAGTTACAGTAGGTTTCTTTTGTTTACAGCCAAGAACCACGACCAGCACAGTATTGAAATTTCATTTCCTACATATTTAACACTGCTGGTTAATGTCTGACCTGACAACTTCCAAAAATGTTAATTTTAATTAGATTAATAATGGTATTATTTTAGGGAAATAAAATACAATAGATAGAGTCATGTCATTTACTCTGATAGTAAAAGAGCAAGACAAAACTGCTAGGCCTTAGCATGAACTTAGATAGTGGCACCAAACTATATTAGCAGTCATCATCTTCTTCACTGCCAACAGAATAACAATAAATCAATAAAAGGATAAATGAATAATTTTAAAGCCAATTTCAATTAAGGATAGCTTTGAGTAAGCAGTAAAAATTATTGATATTCTCTGTGATGAAATGACAAGTACATAAAAAACAGTTCTGCTGTCTACTGAAGCATAATGGCTGTTTAAAGAAAAACCATTTATGTAACTGAGTTGAAAAATGAACTCATTTTTTTTTTAATGAAATACCACTTTTACTTGAAATGACTGTTTTCAGACATAAGTATCCATCAAGCACTTTTTGAAAATGAATGAAACCAGCCTGTTATTTCAAAGACAACACTTGACAATATGGTCATGACCACAGACAATCAGTTTTGAAAAGCAATTTTCAGGAGTCGTCAATATTGAGATATACTAGACTTATTTCTCCCTATCTCTAGGTTAGAAAAGTTAGAGTGGAACTACTGAAGCTATTAATGGGGTGAGAGAGTTGATTTCAAATGGGCTTATACAGCATAAACATTCAGTACAGATGTTTAGAATAACCTGCAGCTGTGGCAGGGTAATAGGTTTAACGACATCACTGAAGGAGAATGGCCTGGATACTTTAAAATACTTATATTATTGTGATATGAAAAAATGTTTAATAAGAAGCCAGAAAATGGTATAAAAACAACTTGCCTTTTAGATGTCTCTCAATACTGTTACATATTCCTAGGTACACTTATCCACATAGATGCTCAGTTTGTACCATGTCTTATAAGAAAAATGAGAGACAATTTTCTTTAGTTTTACTCAATTCGGTTTAGTTCAATATAATTTGAAACACTTCATACATTTATTATATGCAAAAAACCAAAAAAGGGATAAAATAAAAGGGTGAATTAAAAAATCCCTCACTCTTTTGAAGAAACTTGGTGAGGATGTGCATAAAAACAAAATAAGCATACTATACACATCAGTATTACAGGAATTTAATAGAATCATGGGGATCCGATGGAATGCTGAAGTGCTAATCTCTGAGGAAGAGCCTGATTACCTGTAGATACTCTCAGGCATCCTGGTACATTATTCCTTCATCCAGATAACAACACTAGGTAAATGTCTCAATTTTCATAATAAGATGTTGTCAAACCTACTATCTATTTTGTTTCTTAGGCATGTGGAGCAGCCTTGAATTAGCAACACAGAATATTACTACTCTAGGATGTCACCAAAAGCCTGGATAAGATATTTAGAAGGCATGCTTGTGAGGCATGCTAGCTATGCACTCCTTTAAGCATTCATTCTAAGTTCCAAGATCAAGATGGACTCTGGGAAGGCTTAGCTCATAAAGTTTTGCCTGTCTCTGAATGGCTTTCACTGAACTGACAAATCAATAAAAAATTTACTAGGAATCAAGAAAGTTATACTTAATGGAATACCATTTCTCCATAATATACCACTAAAGGAGGCTTTGACTCAGTCTTAGCTCTAGAGCAGTGCTGTTTAATAGAAAGATACTGTGAACCATATATGCAAGTCACATATGTAACTTCAAAATTTTTGGTACACAAAATAAAAAGTAGAAACAGGTGAGATTAATTTTTTAATAATATACTTTATTTAACCCACTATATCCAAAGTATTACCATTTACCACGTAATCAACATAAGGATCATTGAAATACTTTTTTCTTCATACCAAGTCTTCAAAATCTAGTGTGTATTTTATACTTAGAGCATATCTCAATTAGGACTAGTTATATTTCAAGACTAGTGGCTACTATACTGATCAGTGCAGCTCTAGAAGACAAATTTGTTTTGGAAAATAACCCTTTCAGTTCCTCTCTAACAGAAAACTACAGCTCTTTTCCTTTCCCTGTTCCATTCTGCAGATTATTTAGGACCAGCAGCCATGACAAATCCACTTAACAGTTCTTTGGTGGCAAAGGTCGAAAGGTAGGAGAGTTGGTCAATAGGACACTTAAACTGATATATTAAAAGGGTAATGAACAGACTCTTCACCTCACTTCACCTATCTCCAAATGCTCTAACAGCACCAACCTCCAACACAGATGGCCCTGCCGACAGTATAGAATAACTTCTCAGATGGCTATGGAAATGGAAGTAGTGACATTCCTGGGCTCTAGTACAGGGCATTTTTTTTTATTGAACAAGTTTACATTTAACATATAAATTTAGAGATTGTGTTTTGGGTTTCTTTACATAATCTTTAAATAAAAACATTATAGTCCATTCTGATTTGGAAACATTTCAACTTCTTTAAATTTTGCAAAATAATACACTAGTTGGAGAGGATATTATGTTAATCTGTTGAATTCTACTGGCTTGAATATTTGTGAAAAATTCTCTTTAGTGTAATTTCATTTATTGATAATAATAAGTTAGTAAAGTACAGTAAAAAGAGCATTCTCCTGAAATGGAAGATGACCTGGCTTTTAGACCTTGCTTTGTCACAAATGACTTGTGTGATGCTATGTAAACTGCCTGGGTCTAAATGTCTTCATCTATACAATAAGAGGTGAATGTAACTTCTTCTTCTTCTTTTTTTTTTTTTTGAGACAGAGTCTCAAGCTATCGCCCTGGGTAGAGTGCCATGACATCACAGCTCACAGTAACCTCAAACTCTGGGGCTTAAGCGATTCTCTTACCTCAGCCTCCCAAGTCACTGAGACTACAGGCACCTGCCATAACACCCTGCTATTTTTTGGTTGCAGTTGTCATTGTTGCTTAGCAGGCCCAGGCTGAGTTCGAACTGGCCACCCTAGGTGTATGTGGCCGGCGACCTGCCGACTGAGCTATGGGTGTTGCCTGAATGTAACTTCTAAATCTCAAAAATCTAAAATGGCAACTATATATTCAAGAATTTCAAAATGTTTTTACACTTTACAAGCAATATTATTTGAAGCAAATATTATTTCCAATGTACTGCTGCACAACTTTGTAAAAGTTAAGATTTTAAAAAAGCTAAAAGTAAATGGCCAAATTGTGAAAGGAACCTAATTCTACTTATTATATATTCCAGTCCCATTAATCTGTTCCTCCTATAGCTTTTAACCAGTAAGTAAAAATAGTATTTGACATTCTCTATGTGAGAGAATTCATTAAATTCAGTTTACTATGAAACATTTTAAATTTGAGTGATTGGGATCACTAAGATTCACTGATAAAATTATGCTATTGCCCTTTAGAAACCTGAAACCCATCAAAATAAAGCAAGCAAAGAAAAAAAAACACACATAAAAATGTATAATCATCTAATATGGCACATACACTGATGAAAAGACAAATAATGAAACTTGTCTATATATCCTGCCTCCCATGGATAATTTCAGTTCAAGGTGGCAGATATTTATGTGTGTTAGAGTATAGTTTTCCGATGCAGAGAACAAGGTGTTCCAGCACCTGTTTCTATAACTGTCTCTAGAACTGATTTTTTCACTGTTTTTTTCAAAAGCATCAGCAATTTTTTTTTTTTTTTTTTTTTTTGAGACAGAGCCTCAAGTTATCACCCTGGATAGAGTGTTGTAGCATCACAGCTCACAGCAATCTCCAATTCCTGGGCTCAAGCGAGTCTCCTGCCTCAGCTCCCAAGTAGCTGGGACCACAGGCGCCCGCCACAACGCCCAACCATTTTTTGGTTGCAGCCGTCATTGTTGTTTGGCGAACCCACCAGCTCAGGTGTACATGGCTGGCGCCTTAACCCGTTGAGCCACAGGCGCCGAGCCTAAACAAAGGGTTTTTTTTTTTTTGCGGTTTTTGGCCGGGGCTGGGTTTGAACCCGCCACCTCCGGCATATGGGGCCGGTGCCCTACTCACTGAGCCACAGGCGCCGCCCAAGCAATTTTTTTTAAAAGGCCTTGATGTCAATGCACGATAACATCATTCAGAAATGTTTAAATGTTGACAGTGAAAGTAGGATTCCCTCGTACTTGTACCAAATCATGTAAAGCAGGAACAATTCATCTGATTAGAATAAGACAACATGACCATGTTCTTGTACATATTTTACAGAGGTAATTAAATGCTTTGGGAGGGGGGTCAATAGCACTGAATAATAAAAGGATCACAGACATATTGCTAAAGAGATTTCGAAGCCCCAGTTTGAAAGCAGAGTAAAATCCTAATCTGGGGACATGTCCTCCTGACCACTTGATCTCTATTTTCTACATTCTAATAAAAATTCCTGCCTCAGGCAAATATCATTTTCACAGTTAGGGAACAGAGCATTAAGAAACTTTCGATGCTAACACCTATAATCCTAGCACTCTGGAAGGCCAAGGCAGGAAGATCAGTTGAACCCAGGAGTTTGAGGTTGCAATGAGCTATCATGATGCCATGGCACTGTAGCCTGGGCAAAACAGCAAGATTCTGTCCCCACAAACAAACAAATAAACAGAGAATTCTTAGAGATAGCATGGATGAGTGTTTACGATTTAAGTATAAATGCTTATGTTTTACGTAAGTATGCATATGCTGGCTCGGTGCCTGTGGCTCAAGTGGCTAAGGCGCCAGCCACATACACCTGAGCTGGCAGGTTTGAATCCAGCCCGGGCCCGCCAAACAACAATGATGGCTGCAACCAAAAAATAGCTGGGCGTTGTGGTGGGCATCTGTAGTCCCAGCTACTTGGGAGGCAGAGGCAAGAGAATTGCTTGAGCCCGCACCTAGAGGTTGCTGTGAATTGTAATGCCACAGCACTCTACCCAGGGCGACAGCTTGAGGCTCTGTCTCAAAAAAAAAAAAAAAAAAAAAAAATAAGTTAAGTATGCATATGCCATCTTGTAGTGATTTTAAAACATGTATCCTTCAAAATAAGTGAAACACAGATTTCAATAATTTGTTGGCCTAGTAAGCAACAGGTGATTTCTTCTTCTTCAATTTTTTTTTTTTTGAGACATAGTTTCACTTTGTTGTCTGCAGAGTGCTATGGTGTTGTAGCTCACAGCTACCTCAAACTCTTGGGCTCAAGCGATCCTCTTACCTCAGCCTCCTAAGTAGCTGGGACTACAGGCGCCTGCCACACTGCCTGGCTATTTTTAGAGATGGGGTCTCCCTCTTGCTCAGGTTGGTTTCAAACTCCTGAGCTCAGGAGATCCATCCACCTTGGTCTTGCAGAGTGCTGGGATTTTTTTTTTTTTTTTTCAAATCTCTTAACATTAAGATAAAAAGCATTTTAAATTACTTACATAATTAATTGCTAATGGTTAAGACTATCTGGTAAGAATTCTATAGAAACGTATAAACCTCATAAGTGTTGCTTCTATCAACCAAAAATGAAATTAAAAACAATTTAGTAATTTAAAAAGACTCTTAAGCTCAAAAGTTAAGAAGTTTAAAGTGTAAGACGCACTTTAAAATTAAGGCTCTTCTCCATCATTTATGCTGTTTAAGAAAGGCATTTCAGGCTTGGTGCCTTGTAGCTCAGTGGCTAGGGCGCCAGCAACATACACCGGAGCTGGCAGGTTAGAAATCCAGCCCAGGCCTGCTAAACAATGATGACCACAACTACAACCAAAAAGTAACCAGGTGTTGTGGCGGGTGCCTGTAGTTCCAGCTACTTGGTATGCTGAGGCAAGAGCATTGCTTAAGCCCAAGAGTTGGAGGTTGCTGTGAGCTGTGATGCCACAGCACTCTACTGAGGGTGACATAGTGAAACTCTGTCTCAAAGAAAAAAAAATGGCATTTCACTCAGTTCTAAAAAACACATGTACTAATTTCAGAGTTTCCAATCAAAATTTAGTTTAGTCTTTTTCAAATTATAAAAAGAATTTCAAACTAAAATTATTTAATTCCAAAATATTTTTTTTTCTTTTTGAAATAAGAGTCTCACTCTTGTTGCTCCAGCTAGAGTATATGATATAGCTCACAGCAGGGCTCTCTCCAGGGCTCAAAGGATCCTCCTGCTTCAGCCTCCCAAGTAGCTGGAACCATAGACACCTACCACCATGCTCATCTAATTTTTCTATTTTTCGTAAAGATGGAGTGTCTCTCTTACTCAGGCTGGTCTTGAACTACTGGCCTCAAGCAATCCCTCCATCTCAGCTTCCCAATAGAGCCAGGATTACATGTGTGAGCCACAGCATCTGGCCCTAAAATAAGTTTTAAAAACCATTTCTTAAAAACAAAATATACACACACTCTCAATTTTTTGTCTTTTTAAGAGAAATAAAATAATGGTTTTAAGTCTCCAGTACTAATAATAGACAAATGACTTATACTGGATACCATGTTTTAACACCAGTTCCTTACGTGAGTTTATTATGAAAGCTTTCCCAGTCATTCTCAAGAAAGGGAAAAATCACACAGGGATTAACTTTTGCAGAAGTAGGGACTTTATAAAAGTATTCCAGCACCAATTTATATGATAATGTTTTGGAAAACGGAGAAAAATGCAAATACCAAGAATCTTTAACTACAATGGACATGTATATTTTCATAGTAAAAGGAATGACTGGGATTAGAGAAGATTAATTTCAATCCGGCACCAGGTTTGCCAGTTTAAGAATAAAACAAGATGATGATAATATTACATACATGGAACAGATGTTTTAAACCTTAGATGATTAACATTAGTTGAAAAATCAAGCAACATTTGTTATTCCCTTACATAGCCCATATGGTTCTGTGCAATTAAATGCTTTTCAAGTGGTATGAACTGATAAAGGGTTCCTGGCACTTTTCTGAATCAAATAAAACACTCTCCAAGGCAAATAAAGAGAACTCCTGTTGGTGGGGAGATATTAGGCAATATATTTTGATGTTATTGTCTTGAGTGCAGTAACCTGGAACTTCCCAGCTCCAATTGACCCTCCATCCTCAGCCTCTCAAGTAGTAGGGAATCCAGGTGTGCACCATCACATCCAGCTAGTATTTTTTTCTTTTTCTTACTTTTTGTAGAGATGAGTTCTTGCTATGTTGCTCAGGATGGACTCGAAAGCCTGGCTGCAAAGTAATCACTCTGCCTCAGCCTCCAAAAGTACTGGAATTACAGGGCTCTTTCAAGGCAGATTTGAAAGACTTAGGCTTTTCAGAAGTTCAACAAAAGAATAAACTTATCTTGTTACTTTTCAGGAGATTACTTTGAAAATAAAGTGTCCACTAAACCAATTTATAATTTATTTTTCATCTATGCAGGTTAGATAGTAAAATAATTTACCTTACCTGCAAATAAAATCTGGTAAATCTCAAAATTTAAAATACCAACAGTATAGTTTACTGCTGAGAACACAATGGAAAAGAACCCAAAGTCACAGTTTAGCATTTTTAGATTTAAAGAATGATTTATTATGAGAGAAGGAAACTCTAATCAGGGCATATCAAAAATAACTTAAAAAAGGGAAAAGATGATGAAATCAACTGGGAAAAAAAGCAAATGTAAGCTTAAGCTCCATCGACTTAGGAAGGACTTAGGAGATAAATGAATACACAGAAGAAGTTCTAAACTATGTGTAAAAGGAAACTGGATGATGCTGAGATGGTAGAAACTTATGAAGGAAGCCATTTTCGCAGATCCCTATTCATTCTAAAGGAAGTGGACATCCATTTCTTTAGAAGAATTAAAATCTATTACTCATATTCTCATTTTGCTTACACATCAGTTGAAAAACAAGGGTATGAGTCCAACTGAGGAGGAGAGAAAAACCCTACACATCCAATAGTAAAGTTCAGATAAGCACACTTAGGCCATAATAAAATGTTATAACCAAGTTTTATTTCGATCTGCTAAATTGGAGGCATACAATGACCTCGACACATACTTTTAAACTCCCTTCCCTGCCAAAAAACAGATGATAGTGTAAAAGGAGCGTTTTTGAGGTCCGAACAAAGTAACACACAGCAGAACCTATAGGAAAAGCTTCATTTAACATTTTTAAGCTTTTAAGTAACCCCTGAAACCATTCAATGTCACCAATGTCATAATAAAGAAATCTTTGCCAACATTCATCTACAAAGCTGCTTTTAAAAATGGCAGTCCTTTCTCCTTAGCCAACCTTCACACGTTACCAGATGGTTTGTCCCTATTCTCCCCAAGAAAAGAAAGTCAAATAATAATTACACCAAAAGAGGATTCAGTATGAGGATAAGCTGTATGAAAGTCTAACTAAATGGTAACGCACATTTCCAATCGTTTCATCACCTGTATAGTCATTAATAACCAGCCTGTTAGCTGCTTAAACAGGTCGGCCAGCTCCTAATGGAAAGTGGGGGTAAGTGGAAGGTCCTCAGTACAGATTATCGGTGTTGGCGCTACGAGGGGTCTTGATTTTCTCAATGTTTTTGAGAATTACATCATGCAAGGTGGCATACTGGTTCCGCACGTGCAGCAGGATCTGGCGCACACTCAGGTACTCGTTTTCATCGACCTCCGCTACAGTGCGACGATAATCTTCCACTTGCGGGTACTTCACGATCTTGGATACCAACTTGGCCCGGGTGTTGTAGTAGGTGGAGAAGCGACGTAGATAGGAGGCCGCTGTGCTCTCCACGGTCCACAGTTGGTCCACGGTGTCCTCCTGAACAGACACTCCGAAATTGTTGCCATCCTCCACCTTGGGGATGAGCAGCTGTACCCACATCCGGACTGTGTTGCATTTCTCTCTCAGCAGCTCGATCTCAGGTTTGACCCGCTCAATTAGCTCCACCAGGTGCTGGTTGCTCCGCAGCAGCTGTCCCTCGCCACCCGGCAGTGCCGGCACCTTGACTGAAGACTGGGTCTGGAGAGGCGGCGGGTCCCGGTTGGGCCCATCCCCCGCGGTGTCTGGGGTGGAAGGGGGCTCCGGGCCCGGCACCGAACGGATTCTGGACAGGTCCTGCAGACGGAGCTCCTGGACTCGGCTATCCAGCTCCGACAGCTTCTGAGGGAAGAAGGTGGACACCAGATCCTCGGCCTCCTGTGCGATCCGGGCCCGAAATGAGTCTACTTTCCCCTGCATGTCCTGTTCTAGCTTCAGCGGGGAAGCCATGGCCTCTGGAGGCGTAGACAAAACCGGGGTCTCTCGCCTAAGCTGCCCGTGCTTGGGCCCCACCGCGGCCACCAACTCCCAACAGACCACCCCGGAAATGACGTCCACCAGGTCCCAGCAGCCCGAGCGGCTGTAAAGGAAACCTGCGCCCGGCCACGCCCCCAGGACGCCCAGTGTGAGCCGGTGCAACCACCGCTCCAGGGACCACGTGTTTGGGGAGACCCAGCCGGATGTAGTTCCTAGAGTTGCCCCTCTCCTACCTACGGATCCCACAGTTCCAAAGAACGTCGCTTAACACAAGCATTTAGAAGATCTGGCAATGCCAAGTTGGTTATACTTATCACCAATGCTCAATGAAGTCCACAACCCCTGGATCGAAAACACACAATATCTTTCGAATAGAATCTCAACAATGGGCTCTCCAGAGCAAGACTCACTTCTAAGGAGCTGTTAAGTCATACCTTTTCGGGTAACCTGGGCCTACCCATGTGTTGCCCTTAGAAAATCCGAGGTGGGATCGGCGCTGGTAGCACAGTGGTCATGGCGCCAGCTACATACACTAAGGTTAGCTGGTTCGAACCGGCCCTGGCCAGCTAAATAACTCTGACAACTGCAACAAAAAATAGCCAGGTGTTGTGGTGGGCACCTGTAGTCTCAGCTACTTGGGAGGATGAGGCCAGAGAATCACTTAAATCCAGGGGTTTGAGGTTGCTGTTAGCTGTGATGCCACAACACTCTACCCAGGGTGACATAGTGAGACTCTGTCTCCAAAAAAAAAAAAAAAGAAAAGAAAAGAAAAGAAAAGGGGGGGGGGGGAAAAAAAAAAGAAAGAAAATA